>JAPYZC010002592.1:0-14164 GCA_030522665.1 Ichneumoninae sp. A BG-2022a | reverse complement strand
AGAAAAAAGACAAAGATTACAAACACTTCTCGATGAGAAAAAAATCTGAAAAAATTCTAGCATGTAAAAGGTGCTGAAAAGATTGTTTGTGCATAATAAAAATTTCAGAATGTTCATAACAAATTACTGAAAAAAAAATTGTGCAACAAATTACCCGGCAATCAAATCTTTTTTTATTACGAAAATGATTGGTTAATTTTTCTGAATATGTATGATTTTTTTCAGAATTTTATCTAATACTAGAAAATTAACAAATTTTAAACAAATTTTAACATAAAGGAAACGAATAACATTTTGGGATCATTATTATGGACGAACAATCTTATCTTATATTTTTTTCAGATTTTTATCCGATCGAGAAGGGTTTGTAATTCTCTTTTAATCCTCTCAAACTTAGGCGGCGTCAGTCATTGGGCTAACACGAGCTTAAGGACATCCGCTGTAATACAAAAAATAACCCACTATAATCAACAGACACGTAAAAGTTTGTATAAACGGCATTAAAAATGTAGCACCCATTTGACTAGCGCGAGGCGCTCCAGCCTTCCAAGTTCATTTTTCGCGATGGCGGCGCCGCGTCCGCGAGATGTTTCCGCGGTGTCCGCTCGTTCGTAAACCGGGAGTTTCAGTGGGAATGCCCGCAGAATCCGACGGTTAAATGGACTCCGGTATAATTTATCGAGCGATTGAAATCACGCGCTCGTGCATAGGATGTAGAATCCGCGAACGTGGGGCAAAACTCTCGCAGTCGGATCGGCCTCGGTTGTAGGTACCTCTGTCGCCGTGTCGCGGCAGGTTGGATGTATCGACGCGGTGTTCCCGCAGCGTCCTCGATAGAAGAGCAATTCCTGCGGTCTGTTTCGCGGGTGCGTTAATATATCTCGCGGGTACACACGGGGAATGCGTCAACCTCTTGTTTTCGCGACGGTGAATTCGATGAATAGAACTCGAGTGGAAATTTTGCGTTGCCCCCCCCCCCCCCCCTCGCCGAACGCTGTGAAACTGTACACTTCACGTAATATATTAATAATACGCATTAACGGAAATGTCAGAGGGGAAAATGGATCATCGATAATACGAATTACCCGGGCGAGCACAAATTATTATTACTCGTCGATACCGCTCAGGATGTAGTATATCGAAACGGATGATGGGATTTCACATCCGATTATCGACAGGCGTTCCGTCAGAGTGAATATTTTGAGCGGGGGTTCAAGTTCGATGCTCGCCAAAATAATTTCCCCGTTGCGGAAGATCGAAGTACATAACTGTGGGAGGGAGAGCGGGCGGACCTGAGATCTTAGCCAAAATTTCGTACCGCACCGGCGAGGTTGTTTTCCTGCGGTAGTTTCTTGGTCATGGTACTTTGGATATTGAACCCGGGTTATTTCACCGTAAACATGATTACGCAGTTTGCCTCGCTGATGGCGGAACATTTCCGGCAGGCGTACACCATCGACATTTATCTGTTCCGTTTATTACATGTACAGCGCACCGACGACGACCATGTCGAGCCGTTAGCCAAATGGCAACGACGACGTCGACAATGACGTGTTAATTGACAATGATTCCACATCGGTGCATCGATTATCCGATCGAACCCCACAGGAGACTAAAAATAAATTGTACATTTAATGTACTCGAATTTTAAATTTCTTTGATGTACTTTTTTTTGCTAGAGTAAAGCACCAGATATTACAATTAGAAATCTTTCGCCTAAAATAACAACGACATGCCAGCTGCAATATTTAAAAAAATAATTTGCCAAGTATTGGAACCTTTTTTTACATAAAATGTTTCTGAAATTGCAAACACATGTGTGTTGCAATTGTACAGTAAAATGTTTGTTTTTTATTTTCATTAAAAACAAAAATTTTACTGTAAAATTGCAACACACATGTGTTTGCAATTTCAGAAACATTTTATGTAAAAAAGCTTCCAATACTTGTCAAATTTTGTTTTCACATTGCAGCTGGCATGTCGTTGTTTTCAATGGTACAGGCACATTGTTCCATATATAAACTGCGTACCCTGTAATAACTATTTCTAAAAAAAAGAGTTTTTCGTACTGTATCACGAATGTTGCTATACAGCAATGAAAAAAGTTTCGTCGATAAGTTCAGACGAGGATGCCGAGAATGTGGACGTCCTCGAAATAGCATGCAAAATATAATCCGCGAAAGATAAATTGCCCTGTCAGAATCGGCCTGTTGGATCAACGAGGCAACAGTTTAGAGCGTGCTCCATCCGACGTCGATCATGGACATAGCGACCTGGCGGCACACAAGCCAGTCGTGCTTGAGTGCAATGAAGACATTTCGTATTACGGGACCTGATTTCCAATTCGTCATGAAGTCCGGGCAATAAGTTTGCCGCAGGTATTACCTGTCGGGCCTGTCAGCGGGGCGATTGCCTTGCCGGCTACTTTGTCGACCTATCGATTCTCCTTCCTCCTTTGCCTCGCGCGGCATCCTCAGACGCCCCCGTAACCTCGCGCGTTCAACCATACAGCGCTCCGGGGCGAGTAGAGTTCGGCGGGTGGTTGCCAGCAAAGTTATACCTATTATATCGATAACTCACAGTCCGGGTCTTACACGATGTAGCAAGCGTTCGCGTAGGCGAAAGCCGGCGATACTGTTGCCCATGCAGTATATACATCAGGACATCCGTGGACTTTTCTTGTACAACAGAATTCAATTCTGTCTTGTACATGCGTGCAAACAATGATAAAAGGTGTATCATTTCCAAAAGGTCGACATTCTGAAATCATATAAACAAATGCTGTAATGTCAAAATTTCTGTTCTCATAGAATATGCAATGGATTCGGAAATCCCGAAATTTCAGTGCATAATTTTTAAATTTCTGTTTGTATAGCATACAGAATGGATTTCGAATTGAGAATTCAATTCTGTCTTGTACATGCGTGCAAACAATGATAAAAGGTGTATCATTTACGAAAGGTCGACATTCTGAAATCATATAAACAAATGCTGCAATGTCAAAATTTCTGTTTTCATAGAATATGCTATGGATTCTGAAATCCCAAAATTTCATTCCATAATTTCAGAATTTCGGTTTTTATAGCATATAGAATGGATTTTGAAAATCCGAATTGCAATTTCCGAATTTATCTATTCATCTAGCGAAGTCAGCATTTAGGGGAAACATCACTTCCGGTTTGGAAATGTAACTTTTCAACCGGAAGTGACGTCCCACCCGAAGTACGTCACTTCCGGTAAAAAATCTACATTCTCAGACCAGAAGTGACATTTTCCAGTTTTGGTCGGCAGTGAAACTGAGCAAAATGCGCTCGCAACCTCGACATGTTTTATTTTCTTCGAAACCGTCCGGTTTCTATACCCGTCCCGTTACTCCATGCGGGCTATATAAATAAAAGTGAACCGACCTCCGCCATCAAGCGCTGCAGTCTGACCGCTCCGATTTCCGACGGATAATGCCAATACTGATATACCGTGCCAGTCTAGTATCTCTCGATCAAATCGAAGGGGTTCGAGGGTGGCCGGCAACGGTTAATTATCGGAACTTTGTCCCAACGCGGTTTTGGGGGTTGTCGAGAGGACGACAGAGGAGTGCACACACAATCCTGTTCAGGACGTATTGTACGCGGGGGAATGTGGATTTTGGCTTATCGAGTGTAGTCGTGGCGGCGGCGGCCGCAGCTTCGGCGGCTCCGATAGCTGTGTACAGTATTGGCCGGGCCCAGGCCAGAAGCCCCGAAGCAGTGCGATCAAACTGGTGCGGGTTCGGCGCGCGACCGACCTCTCGACTTTCGCACGCGTCAACCATATATGAACCCACCTAGAGGGGCCTCGTTTGCGCTGTCGAAACCCTTCCTCCGACTGTCAAGTCGTCGGTCTATCGAGGAACGTATCAACGCAAAGCCACCGGAAAGCAAGTGAAGGCCCAGCACAGAGGGTCGCGAGTGAGCGCGATGAACGTACACACCCTCAAGGACCGCCGCGTGTAATGTGTCACGCGCACAAGCTAAGCGTGTCCAACGTCGGTGCTGCACTTGACAGGGCACACGTGGTGCTTTCCCACGTACAGTACACTACGGTGCAGTGCAAAACGTATACCCGGCCGCACATCACGTCGCGCCGTCCTGTACTTAGCGGCAGCTCAGGGGTGGTGTGGAAACGCGCGAACGAGTACTGTAACGATGTAGATGTGCCCACTGTGCCTCGGCATCACGCTAATCAGCCTCGTTATGTGGTTCGATAAACGACGGCTATGACGACGGCAAGGCCGGCCAATGAGGAGGTTTAAGATCAACGGCGCCGCTACGTGTACGGCAGGCTCGATGACGACAGCATCGAACTATCACGCCAGTTCGCCTGAAACGTTCAGCATTAAGAATTTATGGACATCGTTTCGCCGCCACGGAGCTATTTCAATCGTCAATGTCGAGAGCCGGTGGATTGCTGTTCGTTTCGGATTTGCTTCTGACGTGACGATCGTTACCGAGGAATACCTTCGAGGATGGACAGCGAATCTTCTGAATGAGAATATATGATCAATGCGTAGAGAATGAGAAAAACGCTAGGGTGAAAGTTATGAGTATGGACCGCTATTCACCACTTCGACATCGCCTCAGACATTCAGTATTAAGCATTGTAAGTTCATTATTTCGTCGCCATGGAGCTATTTCAATCGTCAATGTAGAGTCGGTGGATTGCAGGTCGTTCCGGATTTGCTTCAGACGTAACGATCGTTACCGAGAATAGACAGCGAATCTTCTGAAAACTCGTCATGAGAATATATGATCAATGCGTAGAGAATGAGAAAAACGCTAGGCTGAAAGTTATGCGTATGGACCGGTGTATATTCACCACTTCGACATCGCCTCAGACATTCAGTATTAAGCATTGTAAGTTCATTATTTCGTCGCCATGGAGCTATTTCAATCGTCAATGTCGAGAGCCGGTGGATTGCAGTTCGTATTTGCTTCTGCCGTGACGATCCTTATCGAGGAATATCTTCGAGGATGGACAGCGGCTTTTCTGAAAACTGGTCATGAGAATAGCGGGTCAATGTGCAGAGAACGAGTAAAATGGCTAGGGTAAATGGTCATTATGGACCGGGCCATATTCACCACTTCAGTTGATACCAGATCTCTGCAGAGCTGCTAGTTAGAGAAAATGATATTTTACACCCGCGACGGAGAATCATGCGCATTCAGGACGGAAGGCCAAGAGCTGGTTCAATCGGCATTGTAGAGTCAGGGGATTGCAGTTCTTTCCGGATTTGTTTCTGCCAGAACGATCGTTATTAAATATTATCTTCGAGGATGGACAGCGAATTTTCTGAAAACTGGTCATGAGAATATCTAGTCAATGCGTAGAGAACGAGAATAAAGCTAGGGTAAAAGTAGTGATTATAGACCAGGCCATACTCACCACTTCACTTGATACCAGATCTTCGCAAAGCTGCGCCGTAGAGAGAATGATATTTTACACACGCGACGGGGGATCGGCGTCTGGTACCGTACGCATTCAGGACGGAAGGCCAAGAGCCCGGAATCGGGAGTGAGGTAAACCAGGGAGGCTTTTCACTCTGTGCCAAAAGTCAAGCTTCCTTGCCTAGTTCTGCCTTCATCCCCGCTGGCAGACAGTCACGCACCCACGGATTAGCGGATCTCATCGTAGCGGAGAGTACGAACAGTCGGCTAGGCTACCAGTCGGGAGCCGGAGCCACGTCGGGATTTATGATTGAAGTTCCGCTCGGTCGCGGAAAATGGAAAGTCGAGCAAAAAACAATGGGCTACGAGATTGAGGATGGGAAACGAGGGAGCGGGGTGGAGCGAAAAGTTGGAAAAAAACGACGAGAAAGAGGGAGAGATCGGATTGGCACGTAGAGTGCACTGTTCCCTCGTACCCACCGCTTCCAACACTATTTATATAGTTATAGCCACTGGTAACTACTGTGAGATAGCGGATGCACTGTCGACGAGTCGCTCGTAAAATTTGGCAAGACTGTTGCTACTGTTAACTCCTCCCGCACCGGATCCTCAGATTCTTCTGCATTCTTTTCTCCCTGCACCAGTTCTTCTTACCCTGCACTAGTTCTTTGGACGTAGGAAGAAGGAAATTATAAAAATAACTGCACAACACCCAGACAATTACGGCATACAAATTAAAAAAAAAATTGAAACGGTGAAAATTTACCGCAACATTTATTGTAGATAATCGCTAACTGAAATTCGCCTAATTCGTCGCTGTGGGGCTATGTCTTACGTATTTTTCATCACTGATGACGCATCTCCGAATTGTTTTACACCTAGAGCGACACTTGAAGCATAAACTCGATTTGAAAAAAAAAATTCCGAAATGTAAACAATGTCAAAATCGCTTAAAATGACAAACCCCAGTTTTCATGAAAATTTTCACGAAAATCGTCTTAAACGACTGTCACCCACTTAAGTCTGTCAGACATCCATCCGGACGCCAGCCAAAAATCGCATCTCTCAACGTTTTAGACTTTTTTAAGTACCTTAACATTAAAAACTCATCTTTTTCCAACCTCCATGAGGAAGCTAAATGATGAAAAAATGTGTTGGCCCAATTGACGAATTTGTATTTAACTTTTTCAACAGAACAGTAGTTTTCTCTCCGAGACCTAAATAGGTGTGCTATTTACCACTGGTCTCCTAGGCGCAGAAATAGATTTCGCCGCTGAACGCCCGAAAGTCCACTTGTCTCGTAGCTCGGTTCGCGCACACGCAAAGCAGGGAGATGGTGAATGGCCAACAGTGTTTCGCACTGTCTGACGTCAAGTGGTCCTAGACGACGTCTTTATAGGCTTCACCGGCTCTTCTTCGTTCCCGACCTCCTCCACCTCCTCTTGGTCTTGTTAATCTTCTCTTCTTTTTTTTTTCTAACACCGTCGTAGCCGAGACCATAACCGTTTCCGCCCTTTGCCACGACGTATAACATCTTCTTTTTATCCTCGCCCTTTCGGTTCCGCCTCCTATCAGCCACAAGCTCTTCTTAAATCGACCTGTGGATACTCCGAGCGTACCTTCGCGCATGAACGCGTCTCCACCGACTCTTGATCTCTTTCCTCGAGAAGGCTCACAGGGAATCTAATACGAGGCTCTCTAACTCCCTCGAACTGCACGTACACTTTCCCGTAAGAGTAGTTGCCTCGCTGGATCTCATGCCTGAAAGAAGCAGAGAAATAAAAGTTGTGCGGTATTCCGCTAACTACATAAATCGGTTGTAAAAAACAAACATGAGCTTCGAGTGAAGTACACTGTAAAAAAATCGTATGAAATTTAACGGACTGGATTTGAGGTTTTTATGCAAGAACCGGTACATTACATTTAGTGCACAGCGCAATGAAAAATTAATGTTCGGTCTATTATAAACATTAGAAATAGTTTAGTAGAAGTAGTCGTAGTAGTGAGTTTATTGCGAATACACACATGTAACAGTTTTTGATACCCAACAAACTTATCTCTGTTCACCTATACTGCATATTGCCATCGATTGTAATTGGCCATATTGTAAGAGAAATAATTTATTTTTAATAATTTACTTTCATTTCAATGACAAAGTAAATTCAATTTTTAGTCCCAATTGTACATTCAATTTCCCATTTTATTTACAGTGTATCTTGGACCGAACAATTAATGTTCGGTCTATTATAAACATTAGAAATAGTTTAGTAGAAGTAGTCGTAGTAGTGAGTTTATTGCGAATACACACATGTAACAGTTTTTGATATCCAACAAACTCATCTCTATTCACCTATACTGCATATTGCCATCGATCGCAATTGGCCATATTGTAAGAGAAATAATTTATTTTTAATAATTTACTTTCATTTCAATGACAAAGTAAATTCAATTTTTAGTCCCAATTGTGCATTAAATTTCTCATTTTATCTACAGTGTATCTTGTACCAGCTCTACCGCAGGTCCATTTATCGATTCCTCCGTCACTCGAGCGGTCAAATAAAATAAAAGAATGTTATATTCCGATATTTTGTATCACATCGAGCTGCCGTGCAGCGGGCGATCTTTCTCGAGCGTGGCGCACGATTCCAAAAGAAATTTTCAGCGTGAGCGTCGTAACCGTGCATACATCGAACGCTTTGGAATTGAGCAAAATCTACGAGGCACGAGAGGCTTGTAGTGGGTGGCGGTATAGGCGTCGTGATGCGCGAGAACGAGCCTCGCGAATGGCGAAACCCTATCAGGCGCATATACGCGTATGTAAATTTGTGTTAATTTAATTCCGAGACCGATGCGTTTATACGTGTACATCGAGGGTGGAAATACGTTGGACATATAACTGCATCCACTTTACGGTATACACGGCTATGTACTATAGATCGTGCCCTATGCGGCAGCATATCAGTGCAATGCGCGGTAGCCCCGGCGAGTCCCCCCCGCTACCGGTTCTTACCTGATGCACCGGCTTATTGCATAGTGTATACCGTACCGTGCACGGCCAATGTACTCGCATGATTTTTCGCGAATATCGGATCGCTCCCGGAGTCGCTCCGTTAAATTTAACGGCTGTTGTAAACTCGATAAGTAGAATGGAAGGCCCGGCTCGGTTCCCGGTTGGTACGTATTACGGCCTCGGAGAAGGACGACAAACAGCGGCGGTCGTGTCTGTCTCTCTTTCCCTTCCGAAGCGAGCGGCACGGACTATCATGGAAAAGGAGGAGCAAGAGCGGTTCGCGTTTCGCCCACACGTGTGCACAAACGTTCCAAGCTCGCGGCTGTACATTCGTACTATCGGGCGGGACACTCCGGTTTCCAGGTATGGTCAAAGTCGTTGTCCGTCAGAAGCAGCGCACATTGAAGTTTAACTGACCGACCAGGTGGCCGATCGCCTCAGCGGATCGACGGCTCGAAGAAGCGAGTGCACTGAAAAAAAACAACTGTTGGATTGACCAAGACGCGGCGACCGACGTTTGAAGGTGTGTTTGGTTGGTACAACAAAAATATTTTTTTGAATCGATTGAAGCAAATAATCGTTGAAGAAATTGATGCTTCATCTGTAGCAAAAACAGATAACTGCCCGACTTTGGGTTAATCTAACCATTTTTGTGAGAAAGCGATATAATAATTTCAATTTTCAACTTTTATGAGCGATGTGAAAATTCCAATTTTCAACTTTATGAGGAAGCGATATGGAAATTTTAATTTTCATCTTTTTTGTTTCTTAGGGTCAAATTTCGGGACTTTAGTTCGAACTTAAGTTCAATCTAATGGGAATCGATGAGACGATATCCAAAAAAAAATAAGACGATATCCAGTCCTTGGCGTCGCACCTTGGCGCCGAATACTCGGATCTGGCAAAAACTTCCCGTGATGCAACGGCCCGGACTGGCCCAGTATCGCACCATTCGCGAGACCCCACATGGGAAAAGGTCCCAATGGTTTCCGATGAAAGAATATTTCAGAAAAGCCTCTGGTGGAATGACACGAAGGCGCGCTCCTCGGGGAAAGCTCAAGAAATACTACCACTCATAGAGACGGGGATGTGCGATGTGCGCTGTGCAATACGTAACGCAAGCACGGCTTCCCGGGCAATGGTTCGTGCGAAACTTCCTCGTATTTTTCGTCACCTCGGGGGCCTGCGAAGCCTCCGAGTCCCCAGTCGTGTTCCCAACACACACGTACGGCTACGTACCGGAACACGTTAGGCGTCACACGATTTCTCCGAAGCCCGAGGCTCTTGTACGACTTTACACAACCGCAGCTTTAGCACATGCTGCCGTGCGCGAGCGAGCGTGTAAGACCAAACTACGTAATCACAAGACGTACGATATATCTCGCCAGCGCGGGTTACAGACACTCTAGGCTCTTGTTAAAAACAACCGACGCATCGAAGTTATTTTATTACCGTTAACGGAAATGAACATCGGTAAAGGTTGTTAACGGAGCTCCAATAAGTTTCAGGTAACCGTAATGAAAATAGGGTCTGATCACCGAGTCATCTTTCTCGTATAGCCGGACCACAGCTACATCTACACTGTAAAAAAAAATCGTATGAAATTTAATGCACTGGTACTGAAAGCTTTTATGCGCAAACAGGTATATTAAATTTCGTGTAGAATTGTGATGAAAAATTATCGTAATAATAAAAGTAATTTAATTCCAATAATTTATTGTCGTTTCTCTCTAAAAGTCCATTAATTTTTCATGACAATTGTACATTCAATTAAATGCACGATCGTGATGAGAAATTAATATAATTTTGCAGTGAAAAAGCAAGTTACTGGAATTACAGTACTATTACTGTAAAATTAAAGTAAATTGTTAAAAGTACTGTATTTATAAAGTTTTTAGTAAACTGTACATACATGTTTTTATCACAAATTGTTCATGAAATTTAATATACCACTTTATGCATAAAATATTTCACTACCAGTGCATCAGACTTCGTACGAATTTTTTTTACCCTCTATAGTGTAACCTTTTATCGACCATGTGTACGTACACATGGATCCATAAAGAAATTGCCGTGTATCGTACGTATGCGCGGTTTTCCGGGGTGAATCGCGCAGGGTGGATACCGTTCAGCACCTTTCCAGGGCGTACAAATAACAGGAAGGAATCCGAGAGGCATCGTAAAGCATGGATCATAAGCGAGGGTGAGTTGAAATGGAGGGAGGTGGGGGGGGGGGGGGAGAACGGGGTTAGCTTACTTGCCGGTTCGGAGCACGAGATTCTCGTGGCTCCGTCGGTGTGCTTGGCGCTGGTCCGAAGTAAAGCACGTCCCGGATATCGATCGGCTACCGAAGACAGCAAAAGCGAGAAGGAAAGAACCAACGACGAAGAGGGAGAGGGAGACAAAGTGATAGGGAGTGAAGAGAGACCTCTTACGAACTCTCGCCGCGTATACGATCCCACCAGTTTGGCTTTTTGAGCCAAGTTGAGCTACCACGGAGAATTTTTGTCGGGAGACCGCGAGGCCCTGTAATAATGGCCCTGGCGGCTGCTACGCCGAACAAGTGAGCGAAAGGGTGGGCGGAAGACCGACAGAGTAAAAGGAGCAACCCGCAGTCGGCGAAGGAAAGCCCCGAGCCAAGTTAAAGTCTGAGGAAGATAGAGCCACTTCGTATACTTTGAATACTTCGTATACTTCGAACTGGGAATATAGTGGAGGTACGGAAAGCAATTTTTATTTTATTTTATTTTATTATATTATAAATACGGGCAGTCGCCCAATTACAGGTACGACGGGAATACCCACAATACTAGAGTGTCTTTAAGACTCACATTTGATGATATTGTTACAATTATTAAATTGCGGAAATGGTTAAGCGAGATTCCAAAAAACTTCAATTCCGCGACATTATCGTTCCCCAGTCTCGTAACACGCGGAAGCGAGCTGTGCTCCTGGATCTATTTATGTTTGATTTTCAATAAACGATTTATCCGTATCTTTCGATGGATGCAAGTTTTTAAAACACCACTTTGTTGTTTTTCGTATTCGTTTCCTTTTTGTTTTGAGGTATCAACTGTTATTTCAGAAAGGACTCCCACAAAGCGGTAGGGTTCCAAGGGGTTTGCGATTTTTTAAAAAATTCCACAAGCCAGTGAGCAAGGGAAAAATATTGTGACTGTCACAGAAGCAGCCGAGCCATGTGAAACACCGAAGCGTGGTCGTCTTTTATTATTCTATCGCAGCAAGTAAAAGCAGTCCCGGTGCCCGAGTCGAGGGTCGGAATTGAGGATGGTGAGGACATTGGTCCCTCTTCCACAATTGGACCAGGCATAAAGACCGCCAAAAAAGTCGTACGTAACAAGTGAGTAAATCCCCAATTCGGCATGGTAGGTGGAGTTTGTTCGCGCGCCCTTGGATCGGGCATTTATTCGGGGATTCTAATTAGGCCGGTATGAGTTAAGAGGCCGTGAGGGTCCGGATTGTCGACGGAGATGATCGGGGCGGAACCTTTTGCGGGCCCGGAGCGAAAACTGCAAATGGTGTTTGTTCGTCTCTTCTCTTTCGTCCACCGTTCCTTCCCGGCTCGCCGCACGGTAAACCCGGCGAGAGAAGCGGCCGAACAAGGATAAAACGCAGAGGCAAAAAGGCGGAGAAGAAGGAGATAAAATGTGGTCAAAAAGAGGTAGAAAAAAAGCGAACAAGAAAGAATGCAAGGTGAGAAACTCTTACCGAAGCTAAGCATCTCGCCACGAGCGCCGATTTCATCGGCAAAGTCTGTTTCGCACTCGCGAGGCGGATTTTACATTGGCAAAGCCGAGTCCCACCCGCCCATTGTATTCAGCCGAGGCGAAGACCATTTGCTGGGTACGGGTGCGAACAGGGTGTCGGCTCGCGGTCGGGAACGCATTGGGACGTCGCGCCGCGCCATGCCGGGGCCGCACGCATGGCATTATCATAGAATAACGCTCGATATCCGAGGGCTCGGCGAGGCGCGAGATGAAATCGCTCGGGCTGACCGTAGCAGCGACGGCCACACGGGCATTCCCGCCCGGTCTGTTCCCCGGCCACAGTATTGCGATAATAATTCTTCAGTCGCATGAAAGCCCGGATAAAATCCCGCCGCAACCCGTCGCGTCCTCAGCCGGTTGACCATTTCACCGGGTCGACGCAAACCGAGCGAACCCGGGCCGTATGTATTTCATCGCCGTGGAACAATTTAGCACCGGGCACCGTCGAATACGTCCCGTGTAAACGAAACTCAGTCGAACGGGAACGCGTCGACGGCTCGCGGTGATGGGCCGCAGGATTTTCAATTTATTACGCGTTAAAGCGTCGGACAGAAGCCGAATGAAGAACGAGCTTAATCGGCAATAATATTCACGCGTACGTAATGCGACATCGGCGCAGGCGCGTCCCGATGCGTAAATCGATATTTTGACACGACCGCGATTATTTTGGATGACATTATGTTCGTCGAACCATCCGCCGGTTCAACGTCCAAGGCTCGGGTGGCAATTTGTCGGAGACAAAATCTGTTTAACCCTTTGTAAGTCAGGGATTAGCGGGACTAACGCCCAGACAAAAAAATTATTCGACATCCACCGTTTATTTGGTTTAGGTAAAATATTTATTTAATTTTAATAAATATTTATTTAAATCAAATAAATATTTTACCTAATTCAAATAAATATTTTACCTATATCAAATAAAAGGTGGCCGTCAAATAAATTATTTTTCTGGGTGCGGTAGCGCCTAAGAGTGGGGATAGAAGTGACTTATGAAAGGTTAAGGATCGTTCGCTCGATCATTCTCATATTCCCAGACTAGAAATCCGACCTAGAGGAAATTTCTCATCTGGCGAAGAGAAAGGTTCGCGGAAGATCTGAACTACCACTATTGGGTAGTCCTGATGGTGTCCTGAACATGTCGAGACTGAGTTACTACTTACGTCAAGAGGGGTTGGGTGTTGCGTTTGCGCATGCGCACACGCAATCGCGAGCACCGACAGAAAGGAGGAAGCCGAAGACGGCATTCCGCGTTTTTTTTTTCCTCCTGGGGGAAATCACGTGGCCCCGGTTTTATGGGTATTCCCACCAGCAGCTGCACAGGGTCGTCTACCCGCGCGAAGGAGATGAGAAGACCCACCCCCCACCTAAACCCACTGAATTCATAGTGTGACGGTTTCCCGCTTATGGATTCTGCGGATCTTTCACTTCCCCCGCCCGTTCGGCCAACGAGGGCCGGAAGTTTCCCAGGGGAAACGCAAAACGCTCGATTCTTTTGTCTTCGCAGATTATACGAGCAATATGCTTCCATGTTTAAGACGTTCCAGTCGTGCAATGGCAGCGTACCGCCGCGTACGGCACAACACATGGGCGGACAACCGCAGAAACACGCTACACAACGTATTGGTGATGTTCGACGTAGACCTACGTCCCGATCTTTAAGGAGGGAGTCTCGCTGCGCGCTGACTTCGCACAAGTTCGACAATAATAAGAAAAAATTGCAAGTACTTCTTGATGGTGTAAAAATCTGAAAAAAATCATGTATACTAAAGTTACTGAGAAGATTAATTTTACATAATAATAATTGCAAAATGTTATTCACAAATTCATCAAAAAATTAATTGGTTAATAAATTACCCGGCAACAAAACTTTTTTTTTTATGAAAATGATTCGTTTATTTTTCTGAATACGTATGAATTTTTTCAGATTTTTAAGTAATCGTTGATTT
>JAPYZC010002591.1:0-16356 GCA_030522665.1 Ichneumoninae sp. A BG-2022a | reverse complement strand
GACCAATCGGGGCACGAATAAAACGACAACAATGCGTGCGATATAAATTAATCGAATCAGCGATATATATCGTGACACACCAACTTATTAGGGGAGGAATTAGGGGAGGAATTCTATATAGCAAATTAGCGGTTATGTTAGATAGTCGCATGGATCATATTATGTGGAAATCCATTCTATATGGAATGAAATTTCGGAATTTCAAAATCCATTCCATATGCTATGAAAACCGAATTTTCTAAAATATAGCATATGGAATGGATTTTTGGCATTTCGAAATCCATTCTATATGCTATGAAAACCGGCGCGGGAGGGAGGAGACTCAGCTAAGGGGGAGGGGGGGGGGGACAAACATCGAGCTAACAAACAAATCCACTATTTTCCAAAATATATATAAGGTATGCACTTTCAATGATTGACATCGCAATGGAAATGTTTCCTTCCTTTTGCTCAGTCTTAGATTCAATCAAATGAAATAATCCAAATTGATTAAATAAAATAATCAATTAAATAAAAATTCCAAACAAATCCACCGTTATTTCTCATCGGCCACTAAATCCTTCTTATACAAGTGAGTCGCCAAGCGGACCAAGATATTGATTGAGATTTACGAGACTGTGAACAATAAACGCTGATGTATTTCCACGCTGATATCCACTAAACGATCCCCCGAGTTTAAGGGGCCCTAAGCAGATAGGATAAGCACAGAGACACAACTGTCGTACTATCTTCACTTTAGCATAGCGCAGAGATCATTGTGATTCATATTACGCGTCTCGTTAGAGTATAATGTTCAGCATCCGTTGGGTTTTGTACGAGGCTCTCACCGTTGTGACAGTCTTGGTCGTCGTCTCGTTTCTATCTCGAACTCCCCATCGTTCACGCGACTCTTGGGCCTTTTTTTACCTTTCAATGCAAATATTAATTCAGCGTCATGGGAATCGTTACAGCGGCGTTTTTCACTTCGCTGTCCCGTTTCGCCGCACCTGCACCTATTTATATTACCGAAAAAAAAAATGTACAGTGGACTATTATTATTAATTTTTTTAACAACAGTATTAGCGTTTTCCACGGCTTACGAGTGCGATGGCAGAGCTTTTAGAAGACTGCCAGGAAGTCGCGCTCCGCAGAGAAACGAACGAGAGCTTTCTCACTCGTATTCTATCTCTCCGTTCGAATAATGTTGAGCATCCGTTGGGTTTTGTACGAGGCTCTCACCGTTATAACAGTCTTGGACGTCGTCTCGTTTCTACACTGAGAAAAAAAATCGTTGAATTAACCAAATTCACGGTCACATAGTTCAAATCTGTTATTTGGTTGGTACAACTAAATCATTCTTTTGTTGAACGGTTATTCGCTTCAGTCAATTCAAAATAGGGTAAAAGTGGTGAATATGGCCCACCTCGATTAACACGTAAATCAATCATATATGAACCGAGCCATAATACCCGCTTTTACCCTATTTCAATTCAAACAACATTTTTTATTGTACAAACTAAATAAAGCTTTCGAACTCGGGTGAACGCACCTTCGTTAATCCAACAATTTTTTTCTCAGTGTATCTCGAACTCCTCATCTTTTTTTCCTCTCAATACAAATATTAATTCAGCGGCATGGGTATCGTTACAACGACTTTTTCAATTGATCGTCCCGTTTCGCCGCGCCTTCCCCTATTTATATTAACGGAAAAAAAATGTACAGTGGACTACTATTATTAATAATTTTTGCCAACAGTATTAGCGTTTTCCGCGTTTGGCGAGTGCGATGGCAGAGCTTTTAGAAGACTGCCAGGAAGTCGCGCTCCGAAGAGAAACGAACGAGAGCTTTCTCACTCGAACTCTGTCTCTCCATCGGCCGCATGAATATGTAAATTGAATGCGTAAAATACTGTTCCCAGCGGGAGAGAGGGTCGAAACGATTTACGAGGAGGTCGGATCGAAAGCTCGAGGCCTCGAAGGGGATGATGAAGCGGAGACAGCGATGGTCCGGCAGGCCGGAATTTTAGCCGCTGCAGCGGAGTTGGCGTCCGGAGACGAACGTGCCTGATAAGTCCTTAGTTATGCTCGATCCGCAGAGAGGATTAAACGACCATGCTTCTTGACCCTCAACGATATTGTCCGCCTTTAACGGATCGACGGAGCCGTGTTATGTCTGGATTGACGATGGCCGGCGAGTGCAACGGAAGCGTAAAACGTTGCATGAAAATGAAGCGACGTACGTCCGGCTATTATAATGAAGATATCCATTTCTCGAGATACGGCGATGGAAACTTGATATTCTCTTAATATTATTCTGCCACTATAGCTGGCAACGCGGATATAATGGCTGAGGTAACTTCCGAAATGGTCCGAAGGATACTTTTTTTCAAGATCCACAACCAGAAAAAAAATTTATTTGACGGCCATCGTTTATTAAGACTAAGTAAAATATGTATTTGTTTAAAATAAATATTTATTTCATTTAAGTAACTATTTACTTCATTAAAATAAATATTTATTTTAAACAAATAAATATTTTACTTAATCTTAATAAACGGTGGCCGTCAAATTAATTTTTTTCTGGGTGCACTGAATTCTTTCAGCTAAAACAACGATACGGAAATTTGTGAGAAATGATTTTTTTTTCTGATCAATCTATAACTACGTCATTTTTATCAGATTTTATATCTTATTTGTTATTATTTCCAAGACGACGAGTAAACTTCATGGCAATGCAACAATGCATAACCAACATCGGTAAAATAAAAAGGATAAAGCCACAATGCCGCACAATCCTCGTGAATAATGTAAAGCCGCAGAGTAAACAAAGCCTCAGCAAGAATTAAATTAGATAGAAGATAGCGTATAACCCCGCAGGGAAAATTCCGAGCGGAGTCCTCCACAGCGCGCCAATTTACCACCACCAGACAGATCTATAATCGCCGCATAACGATTGCCCAGTCGCGAAATGCGGGGCAGCCAACTGCGAACTCTGTAATATCCCCGATAAAAGGAAACGAGAAACAGTTCAGAATTGCAAACGGCTCTCGGCCCGTTGCACCTTCCAACAAAATACCCTACATTTTTATTTTAATTGTTCAAAAATACGGTTTCACCCGTGCAGATTTTATTGCGGAAGAATGACTATCCCAAGGTATAGAATGTCGCACCCATAGTTCAACCCCGATAACTTTGCTCAATGGTATTATTTATTTATTTATTTATTTATTTAATGATAAACGGGCAGTGTCCAATTACAAGTGATTAATCAACGATTCATCAGTGACCAGTACGAGCAGTAAACGACTTAAAAATAAAATGAGGATTAAACTGAAAATTAATGTAATGCACGTACAAGCGATAAGCGGTAATAAAACAGTAGCTAGAATATCCTTTCATAAAAAATAGTATCGCATTAAAAATGTGTCTTATAAATTGTTCCAAATCTGCAATATTAACAAAAAAATTATCGGAAGACAATATTTAGAAGTAGATATTTCGAGTGGAGCTCGGTCATCCTTGCATTAAACACGTGCACTTCGAAATAGCACAAGGTGCATCGGAGATAAAATCGGTGAATATGAACCACTCCGATTAGCACGTAAATTAATGACACCTGAAGCGAGTCATATTCACCACTTTAACCCTGTATGGTAATACAGTCACGTTTACGTGTGTCTCGTCACCCGTTTAAACGAGACGATTGTCATCCGCAATCGTGTCATGTATAAACACGAAGTTCTCGATTCTCCATGCCCTCGGCAATAACGTGTATACTCGGTCGGGTTCCTTTGTATCGCGGCCGCGAGCGAAACTATGCGATTTTAGTCACGAGGCCGCACGGAAATACTCTCTTGGGTATTGTATTCGATCCTATTGAGGTACAAGCTGTCTATACAAAAACCGAATAATATACTTTTTGAAAATGTATAGTATAGTATATAGTATAAAATATATCTAGTATAGTAATTATGTAAGCAAAACAAAAAAGTTTTTAGACTATTTCTTTTCTTTCATTATTTAAGGCAAAAATAGAATAAGAAAAAAATTGGTGCGCACATGGAATACAAATAAAGTGAGTTTGTTGAATATAAAAGGAAAGGCCATACCAACTATTTTTTATTTTATTTGTAATTATATTTTTGAGTTAATTCCCGTTTACCTGATAACCGTGTATAAATCCTTCGTGAAATTGTCCGTGTGATAATTTGTTTGCTGAATATTGATGCTGGCAATTCGCATGCTTACGAGCGTGTGACGCCAGAGCTATACAGTGAGAGCTCGCATAAGTTGTGACTTTATGAGCTCGGAACAAACGACCTCTCTTAACTTATATTTCCCATCGAACTCCACTGCCACTGTTTGTTCTTCTCACCGGGTTTTATGTCGCTAGGCAAAGTACCAGAAACTCCACTACGTTACCAGTCAAGTACGACAAGCTATTCACAAAACGGTGGAACCAGCGGCCGTAATGAGTGCGCATGCGCGCGCTGATGATAGGGATGGCTTTCTATTATTGGGGAGAAGTTCATAAAGTAAATATTTATTTCCTATTGTGTATTTAACGACACATAATTGGTCATATTGGCAGTTTTTGGTTAGCCAATGAATTACTCTCCCTGATGGAGTCTATTTCAATAATTGCCAGAAATATTCCTGGTCACGTAAATATCGGGGGTCACTAATAGGTACATCGAGTGGACACTAATGAATGCAGCTCGGCATCGAGAAGTGCCAATAATATTTTTAAAAAACCCACATTTCACACCTATATTCAAATCTTTTGAATATTGAAATAAGAAATTGGTCACATTTGGGAGGTTTTGTTTCACCAATGAACTGAACTTCTGAATAAAATTGGAATGGTTGTATAAATATTTATAGTTGATTCGGAAATAATCCTTGCACGGCCACTAATAGGAGCATTCACTTTATGGGAGTATAAGTTAACAGAGATTCCACTGTACTTGAAAAACCGATCAATCTCAAATCCGCGAATTACCTTCGATTCATCGCGGCGAGTGATGATAAAACACAAATCGTCGATGCAATTGACACCGTGACAAAATTAATTCGTAACTGTAAAGCGCTTAGTGTACACTGCGATAACGCGCATTGATACAGCGTCGAGGACACCGGAAACGCGTGAACGGGCTTCCTGCTGGGTTTCGCCCGATCGCTCCGCGGTAAACGATAAGCGGATAGAGTTCCACTGGACATCCGATAAAATTGATAGTGAATCCTGGAAAATTTTATTAGCAAAATGAACGCGATGGTTCGTCGGCGAGAATATGGAGCGCGAACGTGCTCGATTTCATGACCGATCGAGTAAAGCGCATCAACATGCGATTTATGGTATACAGTCCAGTAAATTAATTAAACCCTCCTCGGAGATGTCGGTTTATCGTCATATACAAGATAAAATCTAATTAGAACCGTACTCCGATCCGTTCGTCTATCCGACGCTAGTCCAATATCTCTTCGGTGAAATCTGCCAGCTTGAACCGCGCATTTCGTACGAAATTTGCGATGATCCAATATCGAACGCTCCATGAAACTGTTCCAATACCGTGAGCTGTGGTAAAGTCAAACTCACGATTTCCGGACGGGTTGCTTAGATCAATGAAATATATTATATTTACATTAACTAGGAACCAACAGCCCTAAACTTAAATTTCCTACCAGTATGCAACATTCGAAATTATGTCCATTAACCGACCAGCCGGGGCAGGAAAACCGTACCAATAATACATATTTTATGTGTCCATTACATGATCTAATCTATTTGATATATTTTCGCAAATTTATTAAACAATCTATGTATAATCTAGTTACACGTGGAAAAAATATGGTTCCATTGACCAAGGGTCGGGCAGATGGTTTATTTCATTCGTAAAATAAAATTGGTGTCACCCGCAGTTTTGTTAATCCGAAACGAATAATTGAAGAAATTAACACTTCGGTTGCACGCGTCATATAATGAATTTAAACCCATTGAACAAGCGTTGGCTCATTCGACCGATTTTTTTTTCAGTGCATATAAAACGCGCGGTTTAAAATCCACTTCGTAAAATGGTCTGCGGTCCTCGGTAGAAAAATATTTATAATCGAATTTTGTGCGGTTTTCACTGGGTCAATATTAACGAACACTGCTCTTTATTAATGTTCGGTCTGTTTTGCTACAGCAGCTGTATGCAGATCGCCTGGGCATTAATGAAGGGCATACACGAGGCTGATACGGATCGTTTACCACTACAGTATTATCTCGTTTATCCGAAGCAATGTCGGGAGATCGTACCTCGGATAAGCAAGATATTGGATAATACGAAAAGCATACACAATCCACGAATTACCCAGCGCGTAAGGTTTGCCGCTTTCCGGTTTATCCGAAATTAATTAACACCGTAATTAATAACCCTGGTATAAATTTTACCAGTGTTTAAAATTGTACCATTAGAAGGCGCTAGCCTTAGCAGGACCCGATCAGCTCACCAACCCCGATTTAGCGCTCTTAAATATCTGCTGGGGAAGAAGTACTCGGATAGCACGGAGCCTCGGTTCATCGAAGATCGGACAAGGTTTGGTCCAATTAAATTTAATACAGTACTGTATTAAAATAAACGTCCCATGCCAGTGACTGGGACGTTCCCTTTAACGCAACGAAGAAATTAATTTGAATATAAATTATAAAAATCCGTATTAAGAACATTTATTTATTTATTTATTTATTTTGACATCATAATGTATTTAATACGCTTAAAATTTCCCTTCACGCAACAGCTTTGGGTGCTATCGTATTAATGTTCGTTCCGGCGTGTGTGCGCGTGTGCCTGCGGCTCGCCGGCTTTTCAGAGTGAATTGTGTCTACGGCTCGCCGAGACAGCCAAAGGCACGTATAACAGAAATTCTTGGAGTGGATTTTACGGAGTCTCCGACTCGCTTGCACTCCCTGAAGTTTTAACTGGGAGCAACCGGGAAAAGTTTGTGGATGTCGAGTATATTTCACCGTACTCGAGAGAAAGAGAGGAGAAAGCGGCATTATCGTAAAGCAGGGTCCGGGTCCCTCGGCAACGTCTGCACGGGTTAATGTAAGGATTGGTATTCATCGTTAATAGTGTAAGTTAACAAGGACGATGCCTTGAGCTCCTGCGAAGATGTTTGTATTTGCCGTTTCCAGCATTGATGTGTACGCTCGTACTTTAGTGGCGCATGTACACACACATATGAATATTCATACGCGTGCAGCATAAATTACGCGACGACTCTCGATGCCAGGGCCAGCCACACTATGGAAACGTAGGGTAGACCGGGGCTGGTCGGAACACGGGGCAAGTTGGAACATACGTCGTAAAACGTAGAGTCTACGCAATCAGTATAGAACTCTCAGAATTACTGATCGTATGCATTCTAGTTCCCATAGAGCAACGTACTAACTGAATACTAACGCTTTTCAGATACAGGCAGGGCATTCATGCACAATTTAGGGTAGACTTGAGCTAGGGCAGACGCAGTAAAAAGTGGAGATTCAACGCAATCAGTATTCTCAGGATTACTGATCGCAGTATGCACTCTAATTTCCATAGAGTATCATACTGACTGAGTACCAACACTGTTCATATACACGCAGTGCATATATGCACAATGTTAGGTAGACTTGAGCTAGTTGGAATTACTGATCGAATGCATTCTAGTCCCCATACACCCAGAAAAAAAATTTATTTGACGGCCTTCGTTTATTAAGCTTAAGTAAAATATTTATTTGATTTAAATAAATATTTATTTAAATTAAGTAAATAGTTACTTAAATGAAGTAAATATTTATTTAAATCAAATAAATATTTTACTTAAAATCTTAATAAACGGTAGCCGTCAAATAAATTTTTTTTCTGGCTGTAGAGCAACATACTGACTGAGTACCAACACTGCTCATATGCAAGTAGTGCATACATGCACAATGTGGGGTAGACTTGAGCTAAAGCAGCCACAGTAGAAAGAAGAGATTCAACGCAATCAGTATGGTACTCTCAGGAATTAGTAATCAAAATAGGCACTCTAATTTCCACAGAGTACCATACTGGTTGAATATCAAACACTGTTCATATACGTGCAGCGCGTGCATGCACAATATAGGGTAGACTTGATCTACTTGGCACACCGGGCAAGTTGAAATAGACGCAATAAGAAGAAGGGATTCGACGTAATTAGTATGGTACTCTCAGGAATCACTGATCGTAGTATGCACTCTAATTTCCATAGAGTACCATACTGGTTGAATATCAAACACTGTTCATATACACGCGGCGCGTGCATGCACAATATAGGGTAGACTTGAGCTAGTCGGAACACGGGGCAAGTTGAAACCGATGTAGTCAAAAGGAGAGATTCCACGAGATGAATACAGTACACGACCGCGTTTCTCCGTTCCTCGGGAGCCAATCCAATCAGGCACGACCGCGTATTTCCGATACCCCAATACCTGCCCAAGTACCTGCCCACCGTCCTTTTCCATACGCAAAAATTGTCGAAATTACAGCAGCGACGATTTCACTCACAGGTAGCAAAAGGGAAGGAGTCGGTTGTTTCCCCACCATGCAGGTGACGGTTCTTGAGAAGGGGCCGAATTGGACTAACGCGGTCGTCATTTTCGGAAATACGCGATCGTTCGGAATTATGCGGTTGGGAGAAACGCGGTCGTGTACTGTATAGTGCACGATGGGATTAGAGTGCACACTACGATCAGTGATTCCTGAGAGTACCAGACTGACGGCGTGGGATCTCTGCTTCTTACCATGTCTGTTCCAGCTTGCCCGGTGTTCCGGCTAGCCACTGTCTACCTTACATTGTGCATGTGTGCTCTACGTGTATATGAGCAGTGTTTGGTACTCAATGGGAATTAGTGTGCACACTACGATCGGTAATTCCTGACAGTATTGTACTGACTGCGTAGAATCTCCGCTTTGTACCACGTCCGTTTCAACTTGCCCCGTGTTTGAACTAGGCCTGGTCTGCCCTACCTCGCGCATGTATGCGCAGCGAACGTATGAACAGCGTTTCTGGCGGTGCGATATAATCGGAGGGTCGATAATCGGGCGGAGAGCTCGAGGTTGCTTATTACATCCAGCGAGGGGTGAATGGAATCCCCACAAAGCACGGACGTATTACGATAACTCAACGAAACTTCTGCAATTGCAATTATTTTTCTTTTGTGTGTCAAAGGTTAAAGTTTTAGCTCGAATTTACCGTGGGGAAATCGCATAAATCCACGGACTTCGAGAGGGCCGATAAATATCGCTGCGCAGCTAATAATCGCAGACCATCGACGACCCATCGTTCGTTCTGCAAATAAATCGTGCAAATGTGGAAATAATATAGCGGGATGTAATTTGACGTTTCGCAGAATTAACGCAAAATGCAGTGGAGCGTGAATTTTTGTAATCGTGAAATTCAGATGAATATCTGTTATTTTTTTATTCCAATGGAATGTAATTCGGCGAGGTTATTTACTTGAGCGATTATATTGGATCGAAGCTAGTTCGAGCGTCGAAGCTTTTCGAATTAAATGAGATTTAATTCGAGAGCTCCGCCCTCCGATTCACTAAGTTAAAATCGATAATCGAAACGCAGACGACATTTGCATCACTAAACGCCTTTCCAAGGGAAATCAGATTTCGCACTGTCGGTATTATATTCAACCTTCAATGGAGGAGGATCCTTCATTTATCCGAATCCTGGGTTTTTGGTCACTTGCGTAACCGAAAGAAAAAAAAATTTAATTATTTAAGTAATTTTTTTTTTTTTTACTTAAAGAATGATTATCTTAATAAAAAATTATTTTTACAATCGCGAAAGCTGTGCGATCGGGTAAGTGAAAAATCCTCATGAATTTTTCGCACGTAAATGCACTATCATATATATGTCCATTGAAGGTACAGAATTTTTGCGATGAGATTTTTCCGTTACGAGGACAATCTCGGAGGACCAGAGAGAGAGAGGAGAGTGCCGGAACGAGTATCAATTTTTCCGCGTCGAGCGTGCGGTATTACCGAGATACGTGTCACCATTGAGAATCTTCTCACGCGAAACCTCTGCCCAAGCTTCTGTATCACACATATGTCAGCATCAAATATGTGTGTGTCGTGCGCGGCTAGTGCTGTAGGGTCAAAATGGCAAATATGAACCGAGCCAAATATGATTGATTTACGCGATCATCGGGGTAGATCAACCACCATGGAAAAAAAAAGTATGCGAGAATATATTTCTCCCGATAAGTTGTTTATCATTTAGAAAAGGATATGCGAAAAACATATTTAAAAATAAAATTATATTCGTTAAATTCATTTTGTAATAATTTATATACGCAAAAATATGTATACACATTTATATATTTGCGCGGATACATCCTTCACATATATCTCATAATATGAAATATTAAGTAGCAAATATTAAAATATATATATATTTTTTCGCCCACATAAGAAGAATATAATTTATTTATACAATATATTTTTTATTTTTTTATATATTTTGTGCACATACATTTTTCCACCACCTTTACCCTGTGTACATTAAAAACAAAATAATACGTCAATATATAAGTAGGGTAAGTGTAGGAGTATTTCGCAAGCAAATCGCTTTGCCATGTTCAACGAGAACTTGGCAATTTTTTATTTCGATCACCCCCCTGAGACATTTACTGACTTTACGACGCTCGCAACGTCTGGGAGGAATCGTTGAAACAATGTTATTTTCTCCGCTCTCACCTCTCGCTATGTTGAGAGAGAAGCATATTTTGTTGGGCCAAGTGCGTGAGCGACGGCTTTTACCGAGATCCCCATCGGCCTCGTCGTCGTCGTCATCGTCGTCGTGTTCTTTCGCTGGTATGAGTGAAAGGAAACCTCGGGGACAACTCGAGAGTCGAGGACTTTCTTTATCGTTACCATCTTTCTCTCCAGGCGCATGGACAAATTTGCAAAATATCACGAAAAATCACGCCCGCGCATTGTCGCAGCTCGTATGCAAATTCCGTAGTGAAAAATTCACAGGGCACCCGCGTGAATAAAAGTTTCCGGCATCGTGAAATTTATTTCACCGGAATTTTATGAGGATCGTATGACGGGTACCGAACCTTTTTTTTGCGTCTACGTATTCTTTTTACTGCGACCAGAAACGTTAAATTTTTTTTTCGACCCGTTTTGTGAAAATTTACGGTCTTCCGTATTTTTTTAATGAGAAATATATTTGCTTCCTGATGGAGTTGCGGTGAAAGGAACGGGCTTATCGTGTTCTGCGGCAAAAAATACATAAGATGGGATATTTAATGGAGATTAAAATTTTTTTTTAGGTTTTACGGGACGATGAAGAAGTAAAAAAAAAAGTTTGATAAAATTTCCAATTTTTAGCATAAAAATTTAATGGTTCGATTAATATTTAATTATGCCGATCGATACGTTTCCATGTATATTTTACGCTAACTCTAATCCCGAAGTGTTCCTTCCTATGGCAAAGCATTGAATCGCCATTATTTTTGCACTTGCACAGTGCACGTTATATTTTCGTAAATCAACATTAACGACAATATTGGATTTGACAATCTCAAAAAAAAAATCAGTCACGCCTCTGAAGCTAACAAATATTCATCAAATAAGGTTAAATTTGATACACCCAGAAAAATAATTTATTTGACGGCCCCCGTTTATTTGGTTTAAGTAAAATATTTATTTGATTTAAATAAATATTTTTTTCATGTAAGTAACTATTTACTTAATTAAAATAAATATTAATTTAAATCGAATAAATATTTTACTTAAACCAAATAAACGGTGGCCGTCAAATAATTTTTTTTCTGGGTGTACGAACGTTTAACACAGCAAAAGGAACACTGGAATTGAGTTTCATAAAAATCGATTAACGAGGTCTGACAAGACAAAGCAGTGTGCAAATGAAATTTACACCTCTTTTTTCAACATACTTATCATAAGAAACCGAAAAATGTGCTTTTTTTTTAACGATACGCGACCCTCTCGAGTCTCCTAAGTGCGAGCCGCCTACGTTAAAAAGTGCCGAGTAACCTCTTTTGAATATTAACAGAATTAAAAACGTCCAAGGCATCTGGGAAGAAAAGTCAAGTGAAAGTTTTACGCCGACGCATCTTTGAAGAAAAGCGCACAATTTTCAAGTTTCCCAAAACTCCCCTCCCTTCCCCTTTTGTGAGTTCCGCAAAATTCCCAAAAGTTATCCTCTTCAATTCTCGTCGTCGCGTTCGTCGTTCGAATCGTCGTCCAAGTCACATATCCGAACCCACCCACATATCTGCATGGAATACTTCGGCCAATTTTCTGTTTATTAAAAATTCATATCAATTTTCATTGTGCTGTGCATGCAAGCCTCGCGGTGTTAACAGAGAATCGGGACGATGCGCAGGATTCTTTACAGCGCGTAGGAACATCCGCGTGAACTCACATTTCGTTTATTCGCGACACCATATTTTCCGGCTGATAAAAATCGATTTTCCACTCGAGAAAATGTTTCACTGCCGCGGATTTTCACGTCGCGCAATGGCAAAGACTCCAGAAATTATTGTGATTTCGTTTACTTCCGGTCACTGAACAGTTTGTCCGAGTACGGCAGTTACCGTCGTGCTCGAAATTAATTTCGCATGCGAAGGAAAGTCTCGTTCGAGCATCGTCACCGACTTACACGAGAAAACGTCGTAAACTTCCCCTTACCTCGTCTCTTGTCGTAACTTTGCGCAACTTCGATGTTAACGCGGTTTTACCTTCGGAGTAAAATTGTACAATAAAGATAATTTTTTTGTTTCTCCATTCTCGAAACGAAAGCAGTTGTCAAACGGGGAAGATTTATTAGATTCCTAACCGGAAGTGAGGCCGTCAATTTTCCGACTATCGACACCGATAAAAAAGTCCTGTTGAATCAACAAAGATTCAGGCCGGGACATTCAAATAAATATTTAGTTGGTCGAACAAAATATTTTAATGACTTGAAAAATAATTTGGTGAAATGACCCGACAAATTGTTGAACTTACCAATTTTTTTAGCTGCACCAGCAAAATATTTAGTTGAACGTCCCTGCCCGATTCTTAGTTGATTCAACCATTTTTTTTTTTTTATCAGTTCAAAGGCATCCGTCGAAGATAAGGATACCTCGCGTTCTCATTCTTAAGGTCGCGATATTTTGGGTCAACGAATAAGTTCCGAATAATAAAGAAGAGAAAGAGAGTTCAGTTTTTTTTCTCTATTTTGCCTTCGAATTTGTCTTCGCGAGGAAGGAGCCAGGTGGGGTTGGTTTGGCCGGTTAACATTCCGGCCGGGCTAAACCCTACCTGGGGAAGGACACAAATTTCTGATAAGACTTCGAACCACCGTATCTCCTAATGGTTTCGCGAATATTACTCGTATCAAAAGATTGCCCTCGCGTGCTACCGATAAAGAATTTAAGCGGCATTCACGGTGACCTATGAATCATAATTTAGTGTCTCGCAAATTCTACCTACACTTCGATAAACGTTTCGTCCCGTGGACGTATATCTCCGTGGCATTTTAATAGCCGGCACGAAAATCGAAATTCGAAATGAGCGAGCGTTGCTTAGGGTCGATATTGTTCGCAGTGGTTAACTTTTTCGTCCAATTTCTTGTTCCTTTCATTTGTAGACAAATTAAGAAATTAATTTTTGCATGGCTCGCAACGTTAGAAAAAAAAGGAAAAAATATTAAAAATGTATAAATAATGAGAGTGTACATGTCCCCTTAATCCGGGATGGATCATACCGTAGAGTATTGAATGAATTTTTATGCCCCAGCGTTATGCCCCACACAACCGAATGGATGATCGTCCGGATACATTTTTTTTTTATGTTCACAATAAATTTCAGGAATATACATATATTGTCAGATAAATCTCAATTTATTGCCCTACAAATTCTCTATATACTTCGATAAACGTTTCTACATATACACGTATATCTCCGTGGCATTTTAACTGCCGACAGCTGAAATCGAAAAATAAATTTAAACAAAAACAAAAAGTCAACCGAGACCCCTTTCGCAGCCTTTCCCAGTAACATTTTTCGTAATATATAAATATATAAATATATAAATATATTATAAATATATAAATATATAAATATATAAATATATAAATATATAAATATATAAATATATAAATATATAAATATATAAATATATAAATATATAAATATATTTTTAAAAATGCATCCCCTTAATCCGCGATAGACCGGACCGTCGAAGTTCTGAATGAACTTTTATGCTTCGGCGGCGTCGCGCACACATCCGAATGTAAGCTGCGCGGCCGCGGCGGAGCGCGCGCGAAGCGGGGAAAGAACACGGCTACGAGAAGTAACGAATGGCGTGGGAGAGGATTGCGATAAATGTAGCAGAGCACAGAAGAGCAACGGAGAGGACAGAATTCTCGCTCGTCGGCCGAGCGAGTACAGATGCAGTACAGAGGGGAGCAGTCGCGTGTCGAAACGCAGAGAGCAACGCGCAGGCGGCGATCACTGCCAGGGTCATTCCTGACACCCTGACTATCGTCGCTTCGCGGCGCTTTACGCCTCGCGGCTCGTCTCAGTGCGCTTCCCGCGAGGAGCCCCTCGAATTTGCCTCCCGGATTTATACACGCGCGCACACGCGGCATCGATCGCCAAACCACGTTACGACCAATCTCTTTGACAAATTTTTGTAGTTTTCTTTTTTTTTCCCCCTCGACTCCTCATTCATTGAACTCATGCTAAACGATGAGGAATAAACATGCGCAGCAGTGAAACAAAAATACACCAACATGCGTCGCTCGAAAGATTCCAAAGTACATAAATAATTTTGGTATTTTTTTTTTCTGTGTTTTTCTTTCACATGGGCTAAGATTGCGACGTGGGTTCGAACAACTTTCCTCCCACGAGCTCGAATTATACCGCTGTCCCACACCCTCGCCTTCGTTCTTTTTCCTCTCGGCCAAAGTGCAAGTGCATAGAACATCGTCGTTTGTTTCATGATTTTTTTTTGTTTTTTTTTTTTTTTTGGTTGAAAAAAAGTTATCGTAAACGAGGTGATTTAATCCGCCCCCTGCTGCCGCGTCCGTCGGCAAGTTTGATCGAATTTGGGGACTTTGTGAGGCTCCAATGTACCCACGTTTATGATACTCGCGGCCACCTCGAGGGGGATTACATAAAGTTTTGTTAACAAAAATAAACTGTCCGGCGTAATTCAACCGCCCACTGTACATCGCGCTCCGCGACCCGAATACGCGGCTCTTTTGTTAACTCCGCTTTGCGGAACAAAAACTAAACTTTTTTTTCTATCGCAACTTTCGTTCGACAACAGCTCTATAAATTTTTTTCTTTTAGTTTTAAACTTCATGAAAAGGTCGCGCGCGATTAAATCCGTTTAGAGAAAGATAATCTTTTTTTTTTAAACGTAAAACAAAAATCTGACTTTTCCATCACCGGCGAATAGTTCGCAATTTTTTATTTTCATTCAATTTCAACGTGAAACATTGTCCGAAACTCGGGAAATCGTGCGGTGCACATCGCGTACGTAATTAGCTGTACTCGTTCAAACTTTGCGCATTCAATTTGGCTCGGCCGAGCGGAACGAACGAAATGAGCGAACTACGTCGCGGTGCGGTCCGCCGATGTTGAGGAGCAGTTTTGGAGTTAAATTTTTGGAAAACTTCGGGGCCGAAAATTACCGAGAACCGGCGTTGTGTGCGTCGTAATCTCTCGTTATCACGTATTATCCGAGTCTTCCGAACAGGCGATATGTACGCGACACAGCTAATCCCATCGCCACTACATATTGTGACGAAGTGCAAAATCCCGGATCAGTATCGTAATTCGTAATCAGCACAAGCTTTCCGCCGAGCTTTCGTATTCAAATATAGCATCAATGTAATTAATGTTTACAACAGGGAGGGACGCGGGGTCGATGAAACTCTAAACTGCAATTTGCCGCTACACTAATTGACACCAACCCGCGATGAACATTCGATACGAACTTCGGACACTTGCAAATTTAAAACCCGCGATTAAGGAGGGAGTCTCGCTGCGCGCTGACTTCGCATAAGTTTGACAACAATATGAGAAAATTGCAAGTACTTCTTGATGGTGTAAAAATCTGAAACAAAATCATGTATACTGAAGGTACTGAGAAGATTAATTTTGCATAATAATAATTGCAAAATGTTATTAACAAATTCATCAAAAAATTAATTCGTTATCAAATTACCTGGCAACAAAACTTTTTTTTAATGAAAATGATTCGTTTATTTTTCTGAATACGTATGAATTTTTTCAGATTTTTAAGTAATCGTTGATTTTTGTTGTATAAAAAAAAATCAACGATTACT
>JAPYZC010002590.1:0-18216 GCA_030522665.1 Ichneumoninae sp. A BG-2022a | reverse complement strand
AAGAAAAAAATAAAAAAAAAAAAAAAAAAAAAAAAAAAAAAAAAAAACAAAGAAAATAATAATAATAAAAGGAAAAAAAAGAAACGATGATAACGACCGTGAAATAATATCCTTACTCACCTGTGTGTAACGCGAATTTATATATTTGGTCCGCTCTCGCGGCTGCAACGCTGATATCCCGAAGGATTTTTCTCGCTGCTCTCAACGTCGCGGTCGGCGGTTCCCTGTCCTCATTCTCCGCTGCTCGCTCGGCGTGTCCTGTGTACAATTTTACGAGCCGACTGGCGCTAAGCCCCTCGTGTGCCCCGCCAGCGAAAGGTGCACCCGTCCTAGCCGTGTTCAAATAAGCTGGGGGGATTTTCACCGTGACGTAATTTCGGGCGAGGTACAAGCCGCGAGCTCGCTAATGCCGGTGGGACAGTGCTACCGGGGAAATGAAAAATGCGCGGAACGTACAAAATAAGACCCCGTTACCGCCACTCGCGGATCGAGATCTTTTCGCCGCCGAGAGTTGGCGGCGAACACCGCGAAAATAAAAAATCGAATCGAATTCAATCAAACATTCCTTTCCAATAATTTACCGAAATAAACGCGAAACAATTTTCAATCGAAAGCAATCCGCACGAAACGATTAATTCAATTATTATTTCAATAAATTTTAGCCCCGGAAATTCCAGAAAAAAAATGTTTCATTGATTTCAATAATTTTTTTTTTTCCCACGCATTTTAAGATCCTACAACCGTGAAATTGTTCTTCAACACAGAAGAAAGAAAAAAAAATGCGCGTTTATTGAAGGTAGGAAAAATGCATGAATCCCTGTACTCGTTTCTCGTCGAGTCTCGGCATATGCGATCGGATTAAAGAAATTAACAGATCCGCCTATAAAGATAATTTTTATTTCAATAAATTTTATCTCCACATTAAATTCAAAACGAAAAAAATGTGTAATTGATTTCAATCATTTGTGTTTCTCTGTAAATTTTAGCATCCTGAAAGAGGTACGCGACACAATTTTCAATCGAAAGCATGGAACGATTAATTAAATTATTATTTCAATAAATTTTATGCCCGGACCAAATACTAGAAAAAATAATGTTTTATTGATTTCATAATTTATTGAAGTTACGAAAAATGTATAAGTTCCCGTACTCCTTTCTCATCGACTCTCGACATCAACGATCGGATGAACAAAATTACGGAGACATTTTACCGTTTTTCCAGGAGATCCGTATACAGAGATAACATCGATGTAACTCTATAACGTTACCTCGGCTAAAAACACGTCCACATTAACATACCGAGAACGCGACGGGGTCTCGTAACGAATTTATCGCGCGTGTCAAATATCGACTATCGAATATCGAATCGCGAGATAAATTAGCGCCGCCCTCATCGCGGAGAAATCTCGGTTTCACCGGCAATCAAGAGTGAGAGAGAGTGAGAGAGCAGGATGGGTCTCTCTCTCTCGGCGGGGCGTTAATGTTTCATGTGACCGATCGTCGAACACACTCACCCTCCCGTGGTCCCCGTTCATACGTACATTATTCATTGGTCCACAGGTTACCAATACTAGAGCGCGTGCGAGTAAACTGGACACAGTCCGAGGTAACGGACAGGTCACACATACGTTTGTCCACGTACATACACACACATACCCAACATATACATATACATATACATATACATATACATATACATATACATATACATATACATATACATATACATATACATAGCCACTATATATATAAATATATATATATCGTTAATCCACTCGTCCGTGTCTCGGCCGCGTAACGCAGTTTCTGTCGCTGGTACCAGATGAGTAGCGCTTCAATAGCGCATATATGGAGTTTGTGACGTTCGTCCGGGTCCATCCAAGCGGGTTATGGCTCGTTCGGTTCAACGCCGGTGGCGCGTTGTGCTTCCTCTCTCGGCATTGCCGATCTTTGGAAATCTCGTCAGCGACGATGGGGCCGTGAGTGAGAGAAGAGCCGGCAGCGCTGTGTTCTGTGTGCTCCGGAATGCAAATTCGCATAGCGCACCGAGGGCTATGCATATCGGGGGTACGAACCTCTCTATTCACCGTGCACAACGCGATCCCGGTCAGCACTCCAATCATACGTTCTTGATTATTAAGTCACCGTCATCGCAATCGCGACATCTCCGGGCATTATGCACAGAACGGGAGACTCCCGACATGCATTCCGCGAATCGAGTCGTTCGCTCGCTATACGTCCCTCGTAATTGCCGCCGAGTTTCGCAGCTGTCTGGGTACCGGTTATAACTCGCGTTATATCGGAGTCATAGTTAACGGCACCGGGAGGTTCGGGTTATAACGGCGCGCAGATACAACGAAAACAGAGGTAATATTTCATGAGTCGTCTGGCCGAGAAAGATAAGGCGCTAATGGCACATACTATTTCAATATAACTGCGTCAAATGCCGGCGAGAGAGAGAGAGAGGCGAACGCCCTGGCGCGAGGCGCCTACGCTGTGCTTCCGCGATGGTATGGGCTCTTAATAGAAAGCTATCGGCGTGCGAGTTGCCTCGTAAACGTTCGAGAAACTGCGCTCTACGGCAGCTCTCCGCGATGGGAGAAATTGGGATCGGGCGATCCGGGTGTGTGTGTGTGTGTGTGTGCGTGTGTGTGGGTGTGTGTGAGACAGGGTGCGGGATCACACATCGGGACGGCGAGCACGTCCATCACTTCCACTATATTCTTCACCGATACCACCTTCGTGCACAACGAGTCGCGCACTGTGGCCTCCACACAAATGCGGCGGATACTTCAACACCGCATGCTCGCTTCGCGGGCGATATTTCGCTTTTTTGTTGTTGTTGTTTTTATTCTCTCTTCTTTTTGTACCACTCTTGCGAACGCGGTCGAGGAAATGAGGCTGAAGCTGGCGACCTGCGTTGGCGACCTGCGACGCGTGCTTTTTGATGGGACTGTCCGCGCCTGAACATCGGCGAAGAATTGTCACACGCTCGCGATATATTTCAATTAAACGCATGCTTAGATTAATTAAAAATTTGTCAGGCTTCTTCTCAAACTTGTAGGGAAACTATACGTACTTGAATTTTGCGATGACAACAATTTGGTCACCGTTATAAATTAACAAAGACTCATTTACCCAAGTTTTACCTAACAAATGAGTGCCAAAAGTACACGTATGCTCTATACGACTTAAAATTTGGTATGGATAGTCTCGAAGGTGTAAGAGAACTATACGTACTTGAAATTTTCTGGCGACAGCAATTTCGCCATTGTTGTAAATTAACAAAGACTCATTTCCGCGACTTTTACCTAACGGATGAGTGCCAAAAGTACACGCATGCTCTATTCGACTTAAAATTTGGTATGGATAGTCTCGAAGGTGTAAGAGAACTATACGTACTTGAAATTTTCTGGCTACAGCAATTTCGCCACTGTTGTAAATTAACAAAGACTCATTTCCGCGACTTTTACCTAACGGATGAGTGCCAAAAGTACACACATGCTCTATTCGACTTAAAATTTGGTATAGTCTAGAAGGTGTAAGAAAACTATACGTATTAGTTTTACTCACGAAATTTTCTCAACCCACCTTCCGGAAAAATTACCGTACAGCTTGGTTAACCATTATTATGGCCCTGTGAAAATTTCATATATTTCTGGTGGTGGCGCTGATGTACCATGCTGGCTGGTCGATATTTACCGTACGCCTGGCTGGTTTTTAGAAGATCCTTCTCTCAGTGCATGAAACATTTGACGTTAAAAAGATACCGTTCTTTAGTCCCCAGGGATTTTCGAAGAACCGCTCCGTAAGCGGTCGTCTACGCAACATTCTGCTCGACGTTCTGATTTGGAATTGGCTTCGGTACAATCGTGCCAGCGAAATTCTGAATCCACTTGGTGAAGCCGGACTTGAGCCCGTTCCGAACGCATGGAATTAATAAGCTTTACTATGCATGCACCGGTCCATGAAATACGATACAGCGGGGGCTGCGAGCTCTCTCCTGTGGACGTACACGGAGGTGTACACCCCTCGCATACAGCGAAAGCCGCTTTGTGCGTGGGCGGAGTCCTCCAGGTTCCCCCCTCCCTCTTTGCCCCCCCCCCCCCCCCTCCGGTTGTCTCTCGCGGATGCTTTCGAGTCCTTTCAACCTACCCGTACATACGTCTACATCCTCACCCTTCAACCCATCGCGCCTGCCAGTACTGCTCTTGATTGTCGATTCGCCAAACATCGGAAGCCACTATCAACTCGTTATCTAATTACACTGTCATAACACAAGACGCTTGGAAGACTCGCTATCGATTACCGAAGCGCGAACGATCGCTGTGAATAAACATGGGGGAAAACAAAATTAAATAGGGTAAAAGTGGGGAATATGGACCGGTCCATATATCATTGATTTACGTGTTAATCGTGGTGGGCCATATTCACCACTTTTATTATATATATTCACCATATTTACCCTACATGTTTCGGTACATATTGGAACGAATATAAGGTAACGTTCCTAATGCTCGGACGTCCCAATCGTCGGTCACTCCTATGCAGACTTCATTTACTAGAAATTTAAGTATTAGAAATTCAATTCGATACGTGTAATCGTACCTACGAATATTATTTGATGCGCAGAAAAAAGTTATAAAAGGTTTAAGCCTAAATTATTATCTGTTGTTCGATTTTGTTAAAAGACCAATGATATAGTGTGCGGAAACTGGTACAAGAGTTATTAAATACGCGACCTAATAATCGAACAGTTCGAGGGAATTTGGTTAGCCAGTTTTCTACGTAGCTTATATCTTCAGTATTGTTGCGCGTAAATATTATTTTTTTCATTCATTTAATTAATAAATGTCAAAAAAATACTTTTAGTTCATATGAACTAGTTGGGTTCGTAGATCAGAATTCTCCAAATCTATGGTCGTCCGAAAGTTCGAGACATACAGTGTCCGATTTTTCGATCAACCAAACATTCGTTTCGCCACCCGAAAGCGCACATTTTCTTGACTCAATTGATTTCCGGTTTTCTCTGTGCAGTCTTGACCGGACTTCGAAAGAGAGCGGATGTCTGGCAGTTCGCACTTGAGATAAATAGCGTGATCGTTATTAATAATATCCGTCCCAAACCGAATACGCGCGTCGGTGATTTCGCTCGTTCGCAACAATACATAACTATTATATACGACGTGCGTGTATAATTTTGATTTTTCTTCTGGAAGCGAATAGCTTCTTTTATATCCCACCGCAGTGGTAGACGAGCAACGATTATGAGTTCAGACGGTTCTTTTTATTATCATAAAAAAAAGAAAAAAAAAATTTCCCTTCATCATCGCTCTTTCGCCCTTTGTAGGCTACCGAGAACTAATGAGCATTGCGTCTGAAGAAGCTCGGCGAGAGAGAAGAGGCCCGGAGCCTTCCCCGTATCACGGTGAAAAGCGATGCTGCGGCGATGGCGACTCCGCCACGCGCGCGTAGTGGACCCTGCGTGGAATCTTCGGCTCGGCTGTGCAAGTCCGAGGATCCGGCCGAGCCTCTGGCATCTCGGGGGGTTTTTGCCCGCGTGCTCAGCCGTTCGTTCGCCTCTCCCTCGCCAACCGAATTAGCCTCGAGGCCTCTCACGTTGAATCGCCGCCCGAACTCTTACACTGCACGGGTCGATCCGCGTGGAGTCGAATATATATAGATCTTTTTTTTTTTAAGCTCCTCGAGAAACTCCTCGTGAACGACGATGAGATCATCGCAATTGCAAGGTGGTTCGAGGATATACACACGAGTATATCCAGAGGGTATATAATGTATAGCTAATGTATAGAGTGAAACGTGTTCACCGCAATAACGATAACTCCCCCTACCCCCCCCCCCCTTTTTAACCCCTCCATAGCATCTGGTTACTTTGCATATCCACTCGAATATAATCCGATATGATAGCGGTTTTTCCCTTGGGTTGGGAGAACCACGTCGCGCAAGAGAGGGCCGAAAAGAGTTTCTTTTTCTTATCGCTCGAGCAGGTTCTCCGAGTCCCGGTCGAGAAGGCCTTCTGTATATGCCAGTACTCGGGGTACACCTCCTATATACCAGTCGGTGTACCGCTATAAGATCCTTCGGAAACCGCAACGTTTGGCATGGGACCAGCAGGGATTGCGGTCGTGGCATCGACGGCGCTCGCACAACCACTCTCGACTTTTCTCTCTCCTTCCTCTCCAAGCACCGCCTCCCCCCCCCCACCCCCACCCCGCTCGTGCCAATAGCTCGAATCGGAGCCCAAGCCAGTTGGACTTAACGTGCTTTCCTACCAGACTATCAGCGGCGAACGACGAACGTCGATGCTGGAAGCAATTTTCCTTGCCGGTCTACTCACCTTTTGGCATACGCACTTTTTCTTCCAACTCCCCGCCAGACCCCCTCACCATCTCCCCGGGGATACCGCTTTAGCTTTCGCTGCCCTCTTCCTACCGACGTTCGCCGATACGTGACCAAAGCTCCCATTCTTTCGACCACTGTATTGCGGTAATAGGATCGATCGTCTGTTTAACGAAGAATAAGACCCTCCCTTTTCCATTCGTGCACTACATTCTTTTTTCTCGTCCATTTTTTTTTCGAGAGTTTCATATAAAGGCTTTCGGAATGTTTCAAAGGATCAAAAAAAAAATTATTGGTTTACTGAGACTCTACAATCTATTTACATTTTATTAGATTAATATGTTTTTTTTTTCTTAAACAACCATCGTATAAATCTTTTTTAAACGCTGGTGCATGATTGGTATATTAATATTTTTTTTCGAAGAAAATCCGTTCATTTTCATCATTTTTTGTTCACAAACTTTATCATTGAGGAATCAAAAATAAATAAACGTTTTCGGAATGTCTCAAAAGTTTAATAAAAATCACCGATTTACCGAAAATTTTATTAAAGTAATGTTTTTTTGAACAACAACCATTGTATAAATCTTTTTTAAACGCATGTTGTATGATTGGTACATTTTCTTTTTTTTTTGTTGAAAAAAAGTCCTTTCATTTTTATTATTTTTCTGATCACAAAGCTTTGTATTGTTACAGAAATAACTTTGCAGATTGAAGTAAATTATTGCGAAGCGATGTGTAAAATTTACAATTTTCATGATTTTGTTTGTCTACTCGTATCGCTCTGAATACTTATTCGAAAACGAGTGTTCGATGCAGTGCTGTACAGTAGTTTGAGCCGACCAGGCTGTGTTTATATCTATTAAATAAAGATGTTATTCGGAACAGGAAAGGCAGAGCAAGACATAGGGAGCGCAGTGGGGTGGGCTTAAGACTCGTCGATGTTTCACACCGTCGACTCGACAAGATATACAGACACATCCCCGAGAGCAAAACGTAAGCGTGCGAAATCGGCGTTCCGATTCGCAAAGTTCCGAGGCCCGCCTTCTCGGTGAAATCTTCGTGGGAACTTTGATATGAAATAATTCAAAGTTGGTCGTACAGAACGACTTTTCCTGCGACGGAGCGGGTGGGCCACCGGAACCGAGCACCAGCCCGGATATAAAATCTCGTCCGCGCTGAAGTTGTGCAGAAGCTTTTGGACTCTCGCGAATATCGCTTCAGCACGTACTTCAAGAAAGGACGATTTAAGGCGACGTGACCATATCACTTTCAACCACTCTTCCTACAGCTCTTATCACGGGTTTAAAAAAATATAAAAATTTCTTCAAATGCTCGGATAAACTTAGCATAGGAGAGAGCGGGGCAAAATGGGACAGTGGGGCAAAACGGGATAATGGGACAAAACCCAATTTTCCATAACTTTTGGATGGTCGCGGTGACGGTAAGTGGGGCAAAACGGTGTTGAAAATCCATTGTACACCTAGAAAAATAATTTATTTGAAGGCCACCGTTTATTTGGTTTACTTAAAATATTTATTTGATTTTTATAACTATTTATTTTATTTAAGTAACTATTTACTTATTTAAAATAAATATTTATTCAAAACAAATAAATATTTTACGTAAACCAACTAAACGGTGGCCGTCAAATAAATTATTTTTCTGGGTGTATCCTTGGGACAAAATGGGGCATCCCCAAATTACTGGAAAATTGAGTTTTTCCACGCTCTCCCCTACATTAGTTTCCATTTTCTAAAATAGTTTCACTCATCTGCGATCCAATAATTTTTTTCGTCGTTCAATCATCGACATTGACTTTTCCGGAGCTTCGTTATTTACCCGCGGAGGCTAGCATTGATGTTTGCCAATTATCGAAGTGCAGCACACCAGCATCGTGGGCTATTATTCCACCGAATATTGACTGCCCGACAAATGGCTCTCGGCTTTACGCGAATTTCAATCGAAATGTTTATTCGCAATAACGAATGCAGAGTTCGTATTGCTCTCGACGGTCCGGTGCATCATGACCGGCCGGTATGACGTATGCACCGTTGCATTAAAAAAAGTAGAAAAATAAATAAATAGAAGTTTGCACCAGCGCTGGGCAAATCCCTTAAGTACTTGAAGTACGCATCGAAGTATCAAGTACTTGAAGCACTGAGCGCTGGGTAATTCTTGAGCATTGACGTATTGAGTACTGGGCAGAACTAAATTGCTGACGTTTTGAGAACTGGGGATCGACTCAGTACTTGATATTTCAATACGCACTTCAAGTAGGGCAAAACGGGGTCATTGGCCAAAATGGGGACATGAAATTTCGTATCGACGTGGGGCAAAATGGGGTACCCCAAATTATCGAATAAATCGATTCACGATAGCCAACAAACGACGGAAACCGGGCCAAAATGGGGACATGAAATGCCATATCGACGTGGGGCAAAATGGGCTAACAACGAAGCTAACAAAAGTTGCCACAAGTCAAATCGAAGGCTACCGCGTTTTGCCCCAGATGGTTCTTTTTTTAAATATGCTTTCACCAGTGCCGAGACAATTTTGGTGTGAAAAACAATGGATCTATATTTTCGGTATCGTAGCAGATTTTATTGCTTAGCGTCCCCGTTTTTCCCCGGTCTACCCTACTCAGTGTATTTGCCCAGCTCCGGTTTGCACCACACCCAGAAAAAAATTATTTGACGGCCACCGTTTATCTGGTTTAAGTAAAATATTTATTTCATTTAAATAACTATTTATTTTAGTTAAGTAAATAGTTACTTAAACGAAATCAACATTTATTTAAATCAAATAAATATTTTACTTAAACCAAATAAACGTTGGCCGTCAAATAAATTTTTTTCCGTGTGCAGAGTTGCACGAAGCTTCGACACGGCATCGCGTCGTCACGTCCCGCCGGTCTAGGGATTTTAGGATGGAGGTGCTTGTATATTTTGTTGTATTCTATCACTTGCCTTTTCGAGCTTTCTCTGCTTCTCGCCGCCCCAACGTGGCGCAACAACGTACTCGTGCATCGGCGACAGCGCGCTGGTTGTCGGCGGAACGTGCGAGACCGAGCAGCACCCTCGTCTATCGTCGTACGCGCCCGCGGAGCTTCGTGATTCCCCGTACAGTGATCGACCAGGTTTCGCCTTCGATCGTCTCTCCCTCGACCTCCGGAGTCACGCGGAAAAAGTCGGCACACTCGCGCGGCGGCTCGGGCCGCTGTTGGTTGTGGGTAAGAACGGCTGAGCTGCACGAGAATAAATAAAAAGCTCAAGCTCACGGTTAAGCCAGCTTACACATCCCCGCGTGTCGCGAAAGCTTTCGCCCCGCCGTTCATCCGCGCTGGGCCGCCAGCACGTGCCGAGGACTATTTCTCATCGACGCCACAAGCTATTCTCCGTGTAAACCGCGATGAAACGTCGCTTTTATCGATCAACCGTCAGCGTTCGTTTGCGTTTATACTCGCTCGGCAAAATACAAATAATCGTCGGTGCCGATAATGCGGGGCGGAGGGGGGGGGGGGTGGAAATGGTAGATAACCAGTGAGCATTCGGTCATCGGTTCTCGACAAACAAACTCATCGATTGAACATTGTGTTCACCTATATGTATTTACCGCCGCCGAAAATTAAATAAAACGGCGGGCAGTCTATTAAACAGTTCGCATCCCGACGACCCGATGTGCATCGGGTTTATATTTGACCTAGCTGGAAATTTTGAATAATCTCGGGCTGTCCGCGGGAACGTCGAACGAATATGGGATTACTCGCGTAGCCGTTGTGTTCGCGATTACAAACGCCCACCCGCGCGCGGGCTTTGTGCCGTTTGTACGGGGAGATAAAAGAGATGTCACCTGTACGTTTCGCACACCGAGGATCCATTCTCGACTAATGAGATTAAACGTTCGTGGCTCACTTGCCGCCGGACCCAGTTGACCATCGTCGCGTTAAGGGCGAATTTTCCAACGATTCTCGAATACCCAACGGGGAGAGATGAGAGGCTTTTTGACGACAATAAATAATCGGATGAACCGATCGCCCGGGACTTTGTGAGTCATTCGGGGGACAATCAGGGGCTCGTTGCCATTGTACCTCGATGGGGATGCTCTGTTTCTTTCTCTCTTTCACCCCGAGGAGTTCACCGCTTTCGCCCGCTCGCGACCCTACACAGGGAAAATATAATATCGGCTCGAACTCTCCGCACTGTAACTGCACAATACGGTCTGTACACTACGGTCTCGATGAAAATATTGATACACGCGACGACGTAGTCCGACACACAAAGACCGAGAATCGGCCCCACTGGTTTAGCTTCCGTCGGCATTGTGACGTAAGGTGAACGTAGAGAAATATTTTTCTACGAGACAAATCGGTTATTCTGACACACTATACCGGACACTATAGTATACCAACTTCTGGGTTAATTATTGTAGGTGTAGGTCAGGGTGATGTGCGAGGATGGAAATGTTTATTAATATCGCGGTCTCTGGTCGACTCATCGAATCTTTAAATAGTTACTCTTGTACTATTTATATTACTATATTACTATTTTTAAATCGTAACTTCTGAGTTAATTATTATAGGTGTAGGTTAGGGTGATGCGAGGATGGAAATATTTATTAATATCGCTATCACTGGTCGACTCATCGAATCTTTAAATACTTACTATTATACTATTTATATTACTATATTATTATTTTTAAATCGTAACTTCTGGGTTAATTATTGTAGGTGTAGGTTAGGGTGATGCGAGGATGGAAATATTTATTAATATCGCTATCACTGGTCGACTCATTGAATTTTTAATCACGAAAATCAAGTATTAACGATTAGGGAGGCGGGGTGGGGCAGAATGGAGCAATATTTATTAATATTCCTATTACTGATTGACTTATCGAATGTTCAAGTCTGAATAAAGTATTAACGATCAGGGACGCACACTGGGGCAGAAAGTAAAATTTATTCAATTTTCCTGGGGCCATAAAAAACAGTCCCGTGTCAAATGGATGACAATGATCCGTTTTTCCCAGCTCTCCCCCTGCCATTCCCATAGATTATTATCACCGATATTGAATCCCTTTGTAGCGAACGTATCTCCCATCTCCTTTGTTAAAAATAAAATCCCTCGCAGCCCCCGGTATTACTCTGTATAATCATCACCCTGACACTTTTGTCAATAGAGTGCATCCCCGTAATTAAAAATTACATTAAAAAAAAAAAAAAAAAAAAAATCCTACCGTTGATCCCAGCGTGTCCGTTTTGAGAGCGTACACTCTTCTTTTCTAATTCGTTCGCCTGCGGGGTGATACACGTCAGAGAATTTCGCAATTTTCGAAACTCAAATTCCCGGTCAGTCCGTGTTCCGGTCTGGACAGCGGGCAGTGAGGGTGGATGAGGATGAGGGAGGCTATACCAGTCAACTGCCAGTCACTATGGGATTGGCGCCTGCTCGTTTCATCCAGCAGTACGCATAGGTACACCGCACACGCGATGGGATTAAACAAAAATTGTGTTTCCGCATAGCCGTTTCTGTCCTCTTCCGGGCACTTCTCTCGCTCTCCGCGCCCGGCTGTGGAGGGTAGTTGCATGCGGTATACAGCCTGTCCTCCATCCGCTCACGTGTAACGTACAGTTCCGTAATGCCGTAGAACTGGAGGCACTATAGCGGGCTCGCGAAGGGTGACGCTCGAGTCGTTGGGTAAAACCGGCTGTTGCCTCCCTCCGGCTCCGGTCCGGGTATGTGCGCACAACCACCGCCTCGCCTTGTTGCTATATTCGCTCTATCCGTGCGGAGGGAGACTAGATATGTAGAATATACGAGTGAAGCAACGAGAGGATGAAATCCGTGGGCGAGGGTGTACACCCGAGATAAGAGCGGTAGGAAGGGTGGATGGTGCGGGGGGGGGGGGTGGATGGTTACGCCAGGGTGTCGTCGAATCGTCGCCTCGGTGCGTGTTTTAATTTGACGTCACTCAGAACGTCAGTTCCATCTGGTGTTGCCGAGGCCTCGGTATCTTCTATATGTTTCGCCCCTCCGCCCCTTTGGATTCTCCCCCCCCCCGGGCCCCTTCTATTTCCCGCTCTCTCCGTGGCCCTCAACCCTGTCTCTTTCGTCTCGCGTGCAGGCTACGCCAGTCAGCCGGATTTAATATGAAACCAGTCCTCGACGTGCGCCGCTTCGCTCGGGGACGACCTTACACGGAACGGTCTCTCGTGGCGTCATTGCCTGTGCACGCTGCCGGCGACTGGCGTCGCCATCGTCCCGCAGCCGCAGAGACCAACCACCGCTCGGTATAAACTACCTATCCGTAACCCTCTCTCTTTTGGCGTCCTGGCGGCTGGTCGGCATACGCCGCGCATTGTCGCGTCGGAGCGTCAACCTGATAAGCCGGATATGCATAATCAACCCCCCCCCCCCCTACTCCCTCGGGGTGAGTTCGGTATGCACAAGGTCTCGTATCCTTCGTGTCGCATCCGTGCGCGTTCTGTGTTCCGATTCTGGTTGGAGTCGCTATATATACCGTATATGCCTGGAGCCTCGTATCGTTCGTCCAGAACACTTCCACATCATCTCCACCAGACCGCAAGCCACCTGGCAAACGCACTCGCCGGTCTCGTGCGGTACGGACCGTAGAGTATGAAACGAAGGACCACGGACGGACAGAAACGGAAGGAAGAAGCTGCAATGGCAACGGGACGAGGAAACTTTGCGAGGCTCAAGAACCGGAAGAAATGGGCAGATATCGTCGAGTAAAAAGCTCTCCCTCCGGCTCTCCCAACGTACGGGGAGGAAGGCCGGAAGGATTATTATTTATACGTTATAGCGTCGGCGGTGGAGAAAGGGCTCGGCGGTTGGGGGGGATAAGCCGAATCCCGATCTGGCCGCGAGCGCGTAAGCCAGCCTTAAGCCTGGCAATCCTGGAAGGCGGAAAACGCGCGCTGCGAAAACGCCTGGTCTCACCGCCGGCTAAAAAGCATCCGCGTAATGCGAACCTTCCGGTGGAGACCGCGACGCCCGGTCTTCTGGCACTCGACTGTCTTTCTCCGGTTCTTCGGTCTCCGGGACGCTCGCGCTGCCACGGCTGGCGGAACTCGGCGGGCGCTCCCCGGGGCTCCCGTAGGTTTACACCCGGGGCCTACGAGCTTCCCGGTTTCCACGGGCGTAGAGCATCCTTCCGACGACCGAGGCAACTTCCCCCGAGCCGAGAGCCTGAGTGCTTTCAAATTCGTGGCCCATATACTCGTCGCTTGTTTCGACGCTGGTAATTCTGTAAATAAGTGCTCCAGCCTGCTTCACTCGCCGTCGCGAGGGAGACCAAGGGCGGCGACGTCGTTGATGCACCGTCGGGAGTATATCTGTACTCTCCGGGTCTCCCCCCCCACGAAAATCCGAAAGGAAAACGGATTTTTCTCAGCCCTTGGGGCAACAGAGTCCTGTGGATTTGGCTCTATAAATAAAAAACTTGGATACCCTCGCGAATCGCCCGTCGGAATGGATTTTCATCGAGATTCCCTCGATCCGAGACGAATAAACCGATTGGCAAAATGTGATCGAAAAAAAAAAAGAAATGTCTACTTACACTGATTATTTTTGTGCCGGGAATATTGTGTACTCTCAATCCTGACAGAGAAAAGTTGCCTCGGGCTCCGCTCCGCCGTTCGTTGGCGAATTCGCATCGTATATCCCCCCTAGACCCCTCGATGCAACGCGACCGGTATTTCATGAAATCCAATATCTCACTACATTCCTTGAACGAGATGGCAGACAAGCGAGAAGGCCAGGCAGACGAGCTCCCGCGGCTGGGCTCGCTCGCTCGCTCCCGAGCAACCAGACAAGCCTCTCTCCCGAGCAAGGTGCGCGCTGGTCCAAACCGCTTGATACATCGATGTTTCTGGAGCTCCCGATCGACTCATCGGGGGGTTCCGTCCAACCCCTACACCCCCCCTTACCCAATGAAGAACACGATTCGCTAACCACCGGGGAATTTCCACCGCAGTCTCTCGATATCTATCCGCCGTGAATTTCACAAATGTACACGCTATCCGATCTTTCGCTGTTTCCGTGGCCATTTCATAGCAACATGCGCGACAGAACGCGAATCACGTACGTTACTTTATTTGCTACCAGCGGACTTTTTTTCTTTTGCTCGCTTGCTCGGCTCGGGCCTCTGTGTAAGTTTCTGTGAGTGTCGAAGCAGCGAACGCACCGTACATTATTATTGCACTGGATTGTGACAGGAAAGTTAGGTTCCGATTCCTTCCTCGACGTCATCGCTCGAAAAATGTTTGTCGGCACTAACACTAAGATCCATTTGAACTAGACAATGTACGGGGCAAGCGAGTGAGAGGCAACGTCATAGGCCGGACTCCAGCAAGGCCTTTAAATTAGAATGAATGAGGGAAGGTTTTTAATGGGCCGCATTATCGACTTCCATCGATCGGTATCTTTGACCACACAGAGAGAGACAAAGATCACTTGGTCGATAACCGCGATCGGAGACAAGTCAGCTCTCGAGGAGTCTCAAATAGTTACGTATTTTGTCAGATTGATTGTCTCGTAATAGTTCGGCATTTACATATTTCGTCGAATTAAAACTGTACTTGTCCAGTTAATTGTGTGATTCGTTGGATAGTCAAATCCCACGTAAGTCAAATAAACAGATTTGTATTGCATCTAGGGTATAAAAAGTGGTGAATATGGCCCACCTCGATTAACACGTAGGTAAATCAATGATATATGGACCGGGCCATATTCCCCACTTTTACCCTACATATCTCGCCGTCTGCTTTATGCAATATTGGTATTCGTAAGTTAATTATGTCTAGTTGAACTACGATATATGTATATGATCAATATGAGTAAATACAGTGAGAATACAATAGTTTTGGAGAAATGAAATAGTACAATCGTTAGGACACATGAGTAAAGCTAGAATAAAGGATTACTTTTGTAATAGTCATACTTGCTAATAATCTTATGTTTAATTTTGTGGAAAGTAGAGCAGTTTGAGTGGAGAGGATGTGTTGGACGAAGAGAGTGCTAAAAGATAGTGTTAATCTGCACGCTTAGGATTGTGGTTATTTGCCAGATCTTAAGCGTATCTTTCCTCATTTGATAGTTCTTGCTGAAAGTGGTGGAAAATACGAGCTTTGAAAATGTTCAGTGATGGAGCTGATTTTACTATCTCTGGGAATGTCTGCCATAAGACGAAAGGAGTTACTGTAGCTGGTTGCGCGATGAGCTGGGATGTGGAAAGTGAACGCTAGTGCACGAGGAGATCTACATGCAGTGGCATCAAGCCTAGGAAACAGGTCTTGCATATAGAAGGTGGATGTAGATAAAGGATTCTATAGACGGCAATGCCTAAGAAGTATCTTCTTCTATTTCTTATGGATAGCCAGTTCAGTCTGTGTCGATGTGAAGTAGTACGCTCACTACTGCACAAGTTGAAAACAAATTTGATGCATGTATTCATTCGTTTTTTGAAGCATGCTGTTCAATGCTTCAATTTAGTTTGTGAAGTGTTCCCGAAACTTTCCAGGAGATGTTGGAGGTTTGCTTTTTTCATGATAGATTAGACTATCACAATTCCCGGATATTTAGCTTCACTGACAATTGACAGATCTGTTCCGTTTATTGTGACAGGAGTGTTGCGAATTCTCCTAATTTTCTCGGATCTTCCAATCGAAATTCCCTGTGATTGTCTCATAATTAATAAGTGTTAGTCCAGCGAATTATAAATAGTAGTTTATTAGTTTTCTTAAAACTAATTGGCGCCCAAATTAAGTCGACAACAAGAGTAGATAAATTTCTCCGGAACGTCAAACCACAGTCCTAGCATTCCGAAATCCCAATCTGTCTACTAATAAAAGAAGTCTGTCTCAGTATTATTATCGTAATTCAAAGGCACAGTAACTTCCACATTGGTCTTAACTCGTGTTGGTTGTTCAACGCCGAATTTGTCTATAGCGAGTAGAGCGTCGAGTAGAGTATTAGATATCTGCCTGAAACAGTCTCGACACCTTCTCTCGAGTGCTAACGAGCTTTGCTCCTCGCGTACGGATTCTTTTGTTTTGTTTGTTTCTTTTTTTCGCGAGAATCCGTTTCGGTACGGCGATTAGCGTGATCGACTGAAAGCCTCCCCACGTCCCACGCATCCCTGCGCTCCGCCGCATCGCCGTATCCAATAGTTATCGATCTTTTTTTCAATTAAAAAAAAGAAAATATATTATCAGCGCTCCACATATGGATTTCACTGAACCATTGTCCACTCCCTCGATTCATAGTGGATCAATTTCACCGTTCACAGACCAAACCCCTCCGCCCCGCGCTAATTAAAAGTTACACGAACGCGAGTCTCCCTCCCCTGCGATCGGCGAATTGTAACCGATAATCGATATAAAACTCGCTCCCAGAATTTTTGCACCCTGACGGAAATTCCTATTTTTCACTTCCTGTCTCTGGTCGAAACGGCGTTATATTTTTCACTTTTCTTGTTTTCTTTTTTACAGTTTTTTTTTTTTTTTTTTTACAACTCGTGAGTGAGGCGATGGAGAAATGAAAAGAGCGAGGGAGAACGGTCGGACCACTCCATAAAACATGGTCGGCGCACAGACTCGAGAGGCCGTAACGAATGAAGTGCGCGGCTGTAAAAAATACGATTTTATAGAAGCAACTCCGCGTAACGTCCGAGTAACCGAGATGCCGCTGGCTCCGGTCCGTAAAAGGAACATCACGCATCTGCGAGGCCCGACGCTGCCGTTGCTCCCCTCGTCGGCGCGGTCTTAGCTACCTCTTAGCCTTGCCTACCTCCCGATTCACTCCGGCGTCTCCGGCAGCCGAGCATCCGCGCATACCTCGTCAGCATCGCCCGTAATATCTGCCTATTCCAGTTTTCAGGTGCGTAAGCATACTGTACGACGCCGCGCTGCACATACACCACCTATATAGGGGAGAACGGGGCCAAATGGGGCATCGGGGCAAAACGGGATTTTTGGGCAAAAAGTTTACATGGCAGTCTTGCGAGCCGAAAGTGGCCCATTGCATGCCAGTTGTGAACCTGTGGTGAAGTGACAGAGTCGCGCATGCGCACTTCGCATTTCGTTCATTTTCGTCCCTTGGGAGTTTACTTTTCACGTTTTCGTCCCTGGAGACATAATCTCACTTTTCAGTAATCGCCTCGCGCGACTGCCATTCCAAGTGCCGCAGATTCATGCACTTGTGACAAAAAGTATGATGTGTAATGAGGGTCGAATTGGCTATTGCGACTCGTGTGATTGCAGCCCTCGCTTCGCTCGAGCAAACGTCACACTCGTCGCAATCGCCAACTATCGACCCTTGTTGCACAATATACTGTTCCAATAACATGGTGGCCGCGGTCACGGAAAACCGGGAAAAGTCAGGGAATTTCAAAATTGGTCAGGGAAAAAGTAAATTGTCGCCAAACCTTCTATAAGTAAATTTTTATTTAATTTATCTGACGAATTTCTCCTTTTTTATCGATTTAGATTAAGCCCAATACTCAGCATACCAAATTTTTAAATATCTGAATAAAAATAGTAAATATGGTAGATATAAAAATAGTAAACATAAAATATAAAATAACATTTGATTCTAGACCACATAACAAACTAAACATACATTAACAGCCTATGGTTATCACGAGACTAGTCCTCCTTACACTTCTCTTCTCTCTTTACCATAATCCGGTTTATTCATATTTAATCACACCGGAATATGTCGCCCTTTTAAATAAAAAGTATATAGACGGAAGCCTTGAATAAAAATTCCGAACATTAGAAAAAAAAAAACAGAATTAAACATACTATAATTAGGCATTTTCATTTGCATGATTATT
>JAPYZC010002589.1:0-27968 GCA_030522665.1 Ichneumoninae sp. A BG-2022a | reverse complement strand
TGACGAGACTTCGGGTATACTGAAATGAGACTGATCGCTTTGTTCAAACTTTTAACCTTTAAGCAACTCTGTTTTGATGGACTCGAGTAATCCCTATGCGACTAAAAATGAAATAAACAGACTATACAACGATGGTTGCAAGGATTACAGAAAAACGACGTCAAAATAAAGGTTATGTACGAGTCTGTAGCAAGTTACAATTTTGAACATTGTGCATTAGTCTATTGAAGACTGCCGATGGTCACCTCAGTTCCGTTAGGGAGGCGCTTTTGGGCAGCGAAATCTCGAAGCCGCTTTAGGATTAACTACGTATTTAAGGCGATTCGACCGATTTGGTATTAAAACTAAGCTCTGATGCGCGCTGTTCGACTCCGCTGGGTTGGTTGATACTGCTCGGGAAAGCCAGTGTGCGAGCGGATGGACGCTGAAAAAGGAACACCGCGATTCAACACGCTTGAACACGAGCGCAGATTCCGCTGCGGTGGGTAACAATGTACAATATTTCACGCTAACGGTCGAATAACCGAGCGTTCGGACCAACGGACTCATCGGTCGGATTATTGATGATTCGGACGATCGAGGTTCTGGTAATCAAGGTTCTACTGCATTGCACTTTCTCGTACCGTACACAGAATGTAACGAGAGCAAATGTTGCGTTAAAAAACAAAAACAAAAAAATATTGGAGTCTTAGATTATGGTCTGGAAAGACATTTTGCAAAAAAATACGGTTTCCCATTTCTGTCAATCTGTTCACGTCCGGAAACGCAAGACAAATAAACGTTCTTCCACAAAGAATATAGTGACAATTAGTGAAATGCGTAATTTTACCTCAGTAAATTCTCGACACAACCAAAACAAATGGGATGTGAAAGTCACACGTTGCGGTCTCACCGCCAGCAACGGAATGCACTCATATTCTTCGATTGACAATTCTTCCTCTACGAAAAAGCCAAATAATCACAGAGTATCCGTTTTTAATAGAAGCTCTGTGCACAATCGTGCATTATACGAGGAGGCTATCTGAAAATCTCGATATTTTTCTGTAAGCGCTGCGGCAGGACGAACATACGCTACACAAATGTGGTTGGCGAAGACTCGAATTACCGAACATAGATTCGTTGTTACAAGTAGGGCAAACATGGCGGCCATGGCGAGCACCAGATCTCGAGGATCCCAGGCATTAACGTATTTTTTGGGCAAATGCATGCCCTGTCACAAAAGGAACGCCACCAGGATTCGTATAAAGCAGCTCGAACTCGATACAAATCTTTGTATGGTATGACATAAACTTAAACTTAATTTCAATAACGCTGTGCAACGACTCTTTGAGGTTACGTATCGTTATTTTCCAGTACTTCCCAACCTACAAATTCGTCTTTGCCCACGATCCAGAGAAGTCATGCAAAACAGGCGACACAGTATTGATACAAACTTTGCCCGATAAATTGACTACACTCCTTACTCACAAGGTACGTCTACTCTGCTATTTTATAATCGTCGGCTCAATCTTGCTAATCGACATTTTTTTCATCGGCTTTTCAACTCACAGGTCGTCAAAGTTGTTTATCCTTTGGGTGACGTCACTGACCCTGTAACTGGCAAAAAGGTCATCGTAGGAAAATTCAGGTACGTGCAGGTTTCAATTATCGAATTGTCCGAAACTGGCGAACTTCACGAACGGTTTTTCGCATTCCGTTGAACGTGCCTCTAAAATTACATTTAAAAATTCAAGTAGTTTGGACTTTTTTGTATGATCTTTGTTGTCTTACCGACAACAAACAATACATCGCCATTCGATTAAACACCAACTTGTGTTTTTTTCCTCAATGTTTATGGTCTCAAAGTGGAATTCGTTACAAATTTTGTTACCGACGACGGTATTTCGCACCAACTTAATTAAACTTCTTTTTTTCCTAGCATACCTTTATATAAATATGAACTAGACGATTTTTAATTCTCGCACGATACTCTGACCGTTTATACATTCAAATTTGAAAAGATTAACGTAGTTTTTTTATATATCGCGAGTCTAAGAAAATGTGAGACCTGTTTTTACATGTTTGAGCGCGTTTGGAGCTCGAATTTGTTACGCTGACGAGCAAATTCTTTCGAAACTTCAAATGATAGCGTAAACCAGGCAATGAATGGACGCTTCCCATAAAAACCCGTGCATAAAAAACGTCTATTCACTGGCTTTTTCGTGTGCTCAGCTGTTTATTCACTATTTTGGCCGTATATTGGCCAAAATATTGACTATCGCATTAGTACCACTAAAACAGTTCTGCTGTCTTCCACGTCTCTCTAAGCTAACAAATGTATTATTATTTTTTAACAAACAGAGAGGACGTAAAGATGATTAACCAGATGTACGGAGAATCGACGGAGGCCTTCGATTACGACAAAGAACCTCCGCGAGGTAAAACGCGAGGAACGAGAGACTTCAGTCACAAAACCGGAGTCATAAAGTTCCACGACGATCCTGACAGAGATATTCCACATGCCATATAATTGAAAATAAAGATAAAATTGTATCATCCCATATTCATTTAACAAATAATAGATAATTACAATGAACCAGCGTTAAGAATAGCATTTTTCATACTTACCAAATTGACATTAATCTGTTTTACAAACATTTTATTGAAATTCGATATAGCACGGTGGCCAAACAGCGATGCTAATTAATATACAATTTCAACTCGATCGGGCAAACTAAATTTTACAGTTCCTCGGAATAATTTTTTAAGTACATTTTTGTTACGTTACATGTTTTTTTTCGTCATGTAAGTCGTTAATTGTAAGCTCAGTGATTAGTCACGTACAAATCGATATTACAATTTTCAAGTAAGTAAAAAAAAATCTTAGATTCTTGCCCGTCTTTGTATTTCAATGGGGTTGTTCGAGCCGACGAAACGGCAAACACTGGGAATTTGTTGTTCCACAATCAGCTCGATCATTCGGATAAAAATTCACGTTCCAATGCGGCTCCCATAGCGTTCCATTCTCTGTCGTCGACCTCGTCGCTTGGCCCATCGCCTATGGAATCTTGCGAATTATCCCCAAGATCAAGATCGTCCGGTAAGTTTCCACCTCTTCTGAATCTCACGAAAGGATCGTCATCGTCGTCGCCGTCGCCGTCCTCGTCATCGTTGCCATATTTATCTCGTTCATCTGACGAATCATCGGTCGTGCTGTCTTGCGCAATTTTTCTTCGTTTTTTGGTCGATGGATCTATTAAAAAAAAATGTACCCTTATTGCACACCTCATTAAAACCTCCCGCGCCACCAGAAACCGATTTTGTGCAGTTGATGCAGGCAATCCGAATGAGGGGAGTAATGATTAACGGACGTAAACTTTTCGCCGCTCATCCAGATTGTCAAAATCAAATGGGCTTCAAAAAAAAATGGACTAAAAATGAAGCGCTATCCGCGGCTTTTTACCGGAGCTCCCCTTAAGGTGATGATTCCGAAGCCGCAGCGCGTTAAAATACGTAACATCAAAATAATCCGAACATGTTTTTCTCCGAAATGGTTTTATAAAATAAAAAAAACGGATTCTGGGGCTCACTGCGGATTTGCCTGACGCAGTGAGCCCCACATGTTTCATTTCATAGAACCGTTGCGGAGAAAAACGTATTCAACATTTTTGGGCTCCTTCCATCTCGCCACAAATAAAACTTGCCGCTGTCGGAATTGGAGTCGGAACTGTCGCCAATCAGTCTTTTGTTGCTGAATTCGTCAGCTTCCACAGGCAAACAATCGTTTTCTTGATCACTCATGTCCTCCTCGACTTCTTTGTCCATATTTTCAATCTCCTCGGCGGTGAATGACATTAGTGGATTTATACTATCGGCGAAGCTGTCGTTTTTCTCATCTTGCGATTCTTCTACTCGGTCCGGACTGCTACAATGGGGCGGCGGTATTCTCGATGCTCTTGCCTAAATGCGCATACATTTATTATTTTCGTACTAATTATTGAATGGTAGGAAATTAGAAAAAAGTAAAGAAAAACATTGAGCAAAAAAGATAAGTTAATTTATAAAATGTACGTACGGTGAAGGTAAAATTGTAAAGAAATGAAAAGGAAAAATAAAAACCTCAACGAGGTAGGATAGATAATACCTGTGCGGTAAGAGACAATATAATACCTGTGCGGTAAGTGGAAAGAGTCTTTCATCCACTCGTTCCCAACGTTCGGCGCTTGCCCATAGCCAGTCGGGATTTACAATTTTTATGCCTTTACTCTTTTTCGCGGTATTTGCCTTTGCGGTTCCTGGCTTTATTGCCACTAGATGAGTCGTTTTATCCGTTAAATCCTGTGAAAAAAGTCATTGTAAGTAAAACGTTCTTTATCATATAATCCATAAAAGAAATGCCAAGAAATGTAAAAACTAATTAATCATGGCTCTATTGTTTTGTATATTGAATCTCCACTATATTTATATACGAGGTATTTCATACGAAATCGACCTGGGTCTGATCCTTCGTATCTTGGATTCGGCCCGTATTATTTTTATACGACTGAACTAACTCTTAAAAGCACTCAGATATTATTTTAGATGCAACACTGCATTTTTAGGAATTTTTTCAGATTTGGTATGGAATACCTCACATTTATATGGGGGAATTGCGGGTGGTGCGACCTTACATTTTTAAACAGGAAACAAGTAAACTTTGAAAAGTCAATCGGTCAAAATGAAAATCTCAGCAAAAACTGGCACAATATTTGCTTTCGATGAATCTTCTCATTCGGTCGTACATGCGACCATCAGTCAAAAACAAGTTGATTACTATTTTGCATAACGAACCTTCGTATTTCACACACTCTTAATAGAAGAGTAGCAAAATGTCGGAAAGCGATTTTTTGTTTGTAAACTAATTTATCTTCTTACTTGAGTTATCTCAGCGCCAAATGCTTTCGCAACTTTGTAAGCCCGACTTTGATGAAGCTTCTGATGAGTCGGTATCAAACCGCTGAACGTTAAGTGCAATCCTTTAAGAACGCACGCCCGCACCCGAGGTATTATTTCCCTCAGAGACTTTCGTCCCTTTTGCTGATCAATGTGCTCGTAAAATTCCGCATGAATTCTACGCAATATATCTTCGAGATACAAAAGATAATCGTCTTGATCTTCTTGATTTAGCGATTCCTCTTCCTTCACGTTGGAAGGTGGCTTGGCCTTCCTTTCCTCAACTTTCGATTCTCCGCCTTTTTTATCATCATTTGCCTTCACATCCTCGGAATTCTGTACCGACGAATTCTCCTCAATCTTCGTTTCGTCTTCGCTTTTACTATTCTGCGGCTCAAGCTTCGACTTTTCTTCGATCTTTTCATCGACGCCTCGGTTATCTTTATCGACATTTTCACTCTCGTTTTCGTCATCCACTGTGCCGTTTTCCTTTTCATTGGTTCCCTTGACTCCCAAGTATTTTTTGTCTTCTTGCACCGTCAATTCTGGAACATCTGGCTCGTCGCGTTTTTCCAAACCGGGTGGCGCGTGAATGTCACCGGTGTGACGGAAAAAATGGTAAGGCTTCACTTGTACTAAATTGCCGCATCCTTGCCACACGTCTTCCCGGTCGTCTATGATACACACCATGTCATCTCCGCAGGGGAACAACGCTCTAGACAAAAAATATATATTTTTAAGGCGCAGTGTGAAGGTCGATGACAAAAATACATTTGCTTTTTTTCAATAATGCCGAAAGTTATTCGCTTTTTTTTTTGTTCAACACATGTGAAAAAATTGCATAACAATTACTTCTATCAGTAACTTGTTATATCCTACATGTATGAAAATTGTAATTGAACTAACTTAAGATTGGCTGTTTTTGATGCCGGATCGAAACACTCGTCTCTGGATAAAATGCGGTGGGAAAACAGAGCTCCCTCTTTGTCCAACAACGCCGCTACCGTGTGAGCGTAATTTCGTGCTCCAAATGTACAAATGTGAAGTTCGTATAGTTTGCTCATCTCCGCGAGAAAATGCCTCGTGCCTGGTCTCAGCCGGGTATGATACCAAGGCGAATTCGGTCCGTACAATTGGTAGTGAAACACATCCTGCAAATAAAATTGTCGCTTTATTTAAACTCTGGACATAAGGATGGTGAATGGGACACATGGGCACATGATTTTAACGATAAAGTCGCTTCCGTATTTAGATAGAAAATCGTCGCTTCCGTATTTACATTCAAAAAAATCTACAAAATTTTGTTTTCAAAAGTTCACTTAAAACTGCAACTTTTATGTCTTAAGTGTTTTTTATACGGCTAATAGTTTTTAAGATATAAGGGTTTTAAAAAAAGTACAATTTTTCGATATCTAAAAAAAAAACGATCCAAAAATTCAGGGAAAAATTACAAAAACCCCTTGTAAATAATCATGAATTGTGGTGAAATTACAACTTTTTTTGGAGACGGTCGGGTTTTTGGAATACCTCATATATAAAGCTGGAATACCATTGAGGATTCCCCTTGTACCAACCTTCATATTGACCGGAACATTATCATTAGTGGTGTGAACAATGGTCTGATCAAGATCAACTAGCAATGCCAATTTCTTATCTTGCAGCAATCTCTGCTCGTCTTCCTTTCCAATTTTTTCCGCCAATTCCGGGCATACTTTGAGCTCCGGTATACTGTGCAACATTGGTACACTCGCCTCTGTAACAGGCTCTTTCTTGCCATCTTTGATCAAAACTTCCTCGCGGAGATCTGCTCCGCACTCTGCACACAGATCTTTCATCACCGTTGGATGCTTACATCCCACCAATGACAGATACACTTGTCTGTAACACTAAATTGCTATGGTGACACTGAACGATTCGAAACATCACAAAAAGAAAAGAATACGAAACAGATTTATTTAAAGCAGAGGCTACAGCAAGTTTTTACTTTCCCAAAATTTGGTTTCTTAGGATGTAACAAATACAATACATTTTTTTATTTGCTTTCTCACATATGGTGAGGACTTTTTTATTTTAATGTCAGAGGGCTCACAACAGCTACGATGGCCTGCAAATCACATTAAGAAAAATGTCTCTATGTGTGTATGTGAGCGTCCAAGTATGCACCACCAAGGTAGTGTTTGTATACATTTATGAAAGTTCTGGAAAATTATGATTCTAAAATTTAAAAAAATGTCTGTGATCGCTCCAACTTGTAGAATAAATGATCACGGCCCAAGAAAAACCAAAGATCGTCATGCGAGGATGGAAAATCTTGGCAAAAACTGACTTAACGGATCACAAGTTTGTGGAGCCGGAGAAGTTCTGTACCAGAAAAATAAATACAAAAAACAGTACTTTACACCCATTTTACTCCGTTCAAATAACAATAATAATCTTCCAACAGTTCTAGTTTTCAAATTAATTACTTATATCGATTCCCCATAAACCAAATGGACAGTAAACATGACTTTTCAAATAGTTAAAATCCGCATTACAGTTCGACGTAAAATGGCGCGCAAAAATCGTGTTTTGACGTCGCTCCATATCGGAAAATATCTGGTGTCGATAAACGAGCCTCGCTGTATCCTCTCTTTACCTTACAAATATAAAATTCATAGAAGCATCGACCAACAGTCGAAGCGTAATGTGCAAATTCATTGTTCATAGAGACACAAAATAATGTATAGGAGTACAAAAAATTTGAGGTTAAGAAAGATTTGTAGTACCCGGGTTGTATGGTATCGCCTTCCTTGACGTGCAGCTTTGTAACACGTCCGAATTGTGTTGCCCGAAGTTTCTTCTCGGTGGCATCGGTGTTTTCGCTTCCGACGTTTTGATACAGTAACAATATCCGTCCAACGGATACCATCGTACCCTTGCTTACTCGCCACTTCAATATCTTCCCCGGTTGGCTCGTATTCGGAAAAGGCAATTCTATCGTTGCCATTGCAACAAGTTTACCATTCGCATTCGAATACAAGGATGCACTGACGAATTTTCGTCTCGTCCCGATCGCTTTGTAGTACAATTATCGAGTGGCGTTTTCGCGCGGGAGTCTTGTAAAAACACATGCACAAAATCCCAATGACAAGGTGAATTCGCAAAGGTGCGGAATTATTCGACTCGAATGCGTTAGCGATGAAACGGGCGATACGCAGCGACGGTCAATTGGCGGTCACGCACAACTATTGGAGATTTCCGTCCAGCCGAGTGATTTGATTGGTCCATTCAAAACACTCGGAGAATGGACCAATCAAATCAATTCGTCATTTTAATATAGTTATCATCTTTGCCGGTAAAGTTATCCAATACATCGGCGGTTACTTTGTCAATAATATAATTATACTTCGTGAAAATGTTATGAGAAGTTGGAAACAAAACTTTTGCTTTTGGGTGAAATCTACCTGAACGATATTTTTAATGTCTTACGTCCATTTTCAATCAAAGCATATAGTGACTGAATGGCGTAGGGTTTTTTAAAAAATAAACTAATCTATCATACATATTTATAATTTTTATGGAAAACTACAACTAATTATTTTCTGTTGCAGGCGTTAGTAGCTTATTGTTGGTATTTGTATACATTTTTAGCGATAAACTATAACTTTTTGAAAAAATTAATGAGTCGTAGATCTTTTATGATATTGTATGGAGAAAGACATAATATATTATTGAAATGGCATAGTTTCTTGTAGTTTTTTTCGCCGGATAATCAGTTAATTAATCCTCGACTTTTGCACGGTAATATGTGCTTTTATTATATCTGTAACTAATTACATAGATCTCTACATCCCTGCACTCCTACAAATTGCGTTAATCGTAGTTGCTGCGCTTCATTTACATTTAAAGAGGCTTCGGCAGCACGGTCAGATCGATCAACTGCTAGGATTTCAAAAGTTGTTCAACTTACACATTGTAAAAGGGAAGCTAGTGTCAATGAAAGGGAATTGGAACTAAAGAATTCCTTCTTGGTGTAAAAAAAATTATTGCCATCACTTTACAGAAAAATAACACAGTTTGCGCCAAAAATCTATAACGCGTAATTTAACGCATTTCTTTATTTTTTGTCTCATGGATTATTGACGGAAAATTAGTAATTTTTTATAGATTGTTATAGTACGCGTTTTATATGGTAAGTAGAAATTCTTTAAACCAGATTCACCTTCCTTTCGACAATCTGTTTGGTATTCAATTGATTCGACCGTACCACCGAAGATTGTAACATTAATAGTACTTTGATAAGTACAGCAATAATATAGAATAATTCATTTGGTTGTTTCGCCGAATAATAAAACAACGAATCGATGAAACAACGAAAATTTATGAGATCGTAAATCGCATTGGCTTAAAAAAAAATCTTGCGTATTGAATTAAAAATCGGCCGCTCTAATAACGAGAATGTTTTTGCCAAACGATTTTTACAATACGAATCTTTTGTACACATAGGAGTATAAATCGAAAACACAATAAGCTCAAAAAAACTCTATGACTTTTGTCGAATGTCTACCAAAAAAAAATAACACAACTACGCTAAAAAAAAAAAGCCGAAGTTCGTTTTCGAAGCATGCGATAAATCATCTCTGAGGTTGGTCGACTTTATGAATTCAGACATGGAGGAACATTTGTTTCTTTTTCATCTACCTGCGTTGATCTTTCAGTGATCCAATATACGCAAATTTCCGGAAACTATTTTATTTTCTAACGTAGTACCGGAAGGAAGATCAATACGGTCGCCGTGATTAGCGATTATTATAACTGTTCCCTTTAGCGATACGCCCCTTCCGAAAGTAACGTCCCCGGAAACCGTCAAATGATCGAGCTCTAACACATCGGGAATTGTTGCAAATCTCCGAAGAAAGTCTTCGACCTGAAAAAAACATTTATGCCTCTATATATCATCACTCTTAAAAATTGATGTTTAAATACTCTCATGGTAATGCAGTTATCTGCCATTAGATATTCAGATTATCCACAATTTTACGGAGATACTATTCGAATAAATATTATTTGTTCGTTTAACCCTTAAAGTACGGCGGACTGTTTGCGGAGAGCAAACGGCCATGCCTTCTTTTAAGCACAAAAACAATACGGATGTTCGTAATAAATATTCTTCTGCGTCATAAAAAAAACTACATTTCACGGTTCGTCTGTGAATTTTTCAGATTTTTTTTCAGCACATCAACTTGTTACTCGAGTCGTTCGAAGGTTGCGTCTTGGCAAATTCTAGATTCTCGTTAAAGAAGGATCCCGTACGTGAAGCGTTAAGGCCAAACGTGAATTAAACGTCCAATAACGTTAGATAACTCCGAATATACCCGAAAAGCATCCCATTTTGCAACTGTACAATCAACGGTTGCTGTTTCTGTTTCTTTACGGTAGTTTTTTGTCGTAAATTAACCGTTGTTTTTTATTTACGACAGAAAACAACTGAGCACCACCCGTCGTCCGAACCGTTAGAAAGTGCTTGAAAGGTTTCTGTTAATCACCTTGGCGAAATGATTGTCCCCCAGTTTGATGTGCGGCGTAGTGGGGAACATTCTTGTTGGGCTCATCAATAAGTAACCATTACGTAGATTATAAAGATTGCTCATAACCAGTAGCAAATCGGATGTCTTCTTTACAGGCAAGAATCTGCTTCGAGGCACGTTTATTCCTGCGGAGACCAAAATATTCCAAAAGTGATAGGCTTGAGATTTAATTGAAAAAACAATATATTACATTGTTTTTTAAATTGAATATAATATTGCATTGTATATTATATTGAATATAATATACTATGGACAATTACGAACCTAGACTTCCATCGAAGAGTTTCATCGCAGCTCCCACTGCAGTTTCCAGCTGTATTACATTCGCGCCGTTCTCGCAGGTTTTCGGATTAACGATTATCTCCAGCTCTAGCGTTTTTTCGCTGACCAATCTTTGAATGGCTGTAAATAACGAAGATAAAAACTGTAAAGTACTGCGACAGATTTTTTTTCTGGACAACGCAATGATAAATATCTACCGCCCAGTTTGACCCACAAGTTATTGGTATTGAAAAACTTGAACGTCTTGACGGACTTAAAATCGTCGACGTGCTCTTTCGGAACTTGAGCGATTTCGAGAAGACGCAACTTGTTCTCGTATTGCATCAGCGTACCTCCCTGGAATTAAATTATATTATAGTTGATATTTGTTTTGAATTTTTGTAGACTTCAATGAGAATTTACGTACCTTGACGTCAGCTTTCGTTTTGTCCGTTACTTCCATTATGAATTCGAGAGGGCCAACGTCTCTGGTAGTTAAGATCATCTTCAAGATTTTCAGATCGACCGTTGCTCCCAAATTGTCGATATTCGAGATAAAGCAATATTCCCGACCCTGCCGTTAGAGTTTGATTAGCTTCGTCGCTTATTTCTAAGACTTAACAAAAATAAAAAAATAAAAATTGAAACACGCTTACCCCGTCAATAAATTGTTTCAACAATCCAGAATTGTGAAAACTTTCGTAAAAGTCTCCGTGACCCGGTGGGTACCAACTAACAGCAACAAAAATGAAATGACATTCAATCTTTCAGTTATTTGACAATAGTTGTCAGCGGAGATACGAGCCACACAATCGGTCGAAACACCCAATGCGTGGCTGTCGCCAACAAGTTCTTTTTAAAAAACCTATGTTTTAAATGTGTTTTCTTAAAGATTTAACTATAAAGAACGTATGGAGTACGAATCTCATGTTGAAATTACAAAAAATATGGAATTTGCGGGTGTGTGACTAAACAGTGTCTCATTCCTAGCGAAACTCTGAATGCAATTATCTCAAAACATGGTTTTCAAAATTGGTGCTCCAAAAATCTCGAAAACAATTCCCTTTGAATTTCGTCACGATGTGATTGGATGATTTTTTTCGTTGACTGCGTTGCATTTTTTTTACTCAAGCACTTAAAAAAATTAAATCGAAAATAAACAAACGAAAAAAATTCCTATGATATTGAATCAATGGTTTTCGAGACAAAACATCCCAAAATTCACCGACTTTTTTCTCCGCCTACTTAGTTATCAGCATTTATGGAGCTTCTTTAAGTAGCAGGGCTCGATTCAGTGTCAAACACCCGCACACATTATGTAAAGTTCGATCTTTATTTTTTACTTTACTTCAGATTTACTTTCAAACTGAAAATTTAGATCCGACGAAATTAGTTATGGTAATTTGATTTTTTTTATATCTTACGCTTCAGGATCCTCGTCGATGGCGCAATTTCTCGCGATTGGCAGGAAAGATTCTCTGCTTATTCGGGGATAACAACTCTGATTGAATGTGTGAATCGTCACACCGATTCCTTTGTATTTCCTGATAATCCGTTTAGTGTCGGCGTCAGTATTGAAAGAGTTCATCAGAATTAGTGGAACATCAACGTTATATGTTCTGTTCAAATACTGTAACCAATATTGTTCATCAGTCCAATCGTTATGCACGCGAACATTAATCGTTCGATCGGACGAATGTGCAAATTATTTCTTTTCGCAAATTATACATTTGTCGTAGTAAATTCACCGCAGTAAAAATCACTAAAGTACAAATTACCAACTTTATTGTACCTCAATTTGTTGAACAGTTAGATCCAAGAAGGTGAAGTCGTTTCGCACCGTGATGACGGATTTCGGGCCGTGACAACCCATACTTGTACCAAGGCCACCATTCAATTTTACAACTATCAACTTGTTCAACATTGTTTTGATCTCTTCCATGCCCGGCTCCTCGAGGCTTTGGTACTCGCGTATCTGAAAAAATATACATATAAAAAAATATTTATCTGGTGCTATTTCGAGATCTGTAAGTTGGTTGATCGAGCAGCTACGAGGACTTACTGAATTTTCCGGGAGTTTTTGAATGCGTTCCCATTCGACCGCGGGTCCTCGATCCTGAAGAAATCTCTTGACCAACCTGGCGAATCCATCGAATTGACTTTTAAACGTCGGTTGAAGATGCGGAGGCGCTGTCGCTTCGAGCCTATCGAGCTCGCACTGCAGATCGATTTCCGCATCTCGCTTTGTCTTCTCACGAAAAGCCTGGGAGTCGGACGGGTGCCGTTGGTGGCCCTTTGCCTAGATTATCAAAGTAACATGTTTAAAAAAATGTAAATCTATCGCCGTTAAGCAAGATATTTCGCGACAAAATGCTTATTTTTTTTAAGTGCGTTGTTGCAGCTTTCGCTAAATTAGAGGAAAAAGGAAAATTCTTTGACTGTAATTTGCGTTCGAAATGGTTAATTTTTTTCAGTGGAGATTTGTTTTATTTTTTATACTGGACAGTTTTCGAGGTATGATGAGTAGAGAGTTTTCTAGCGGGTTCGTTTTAACTGAATAATTAAACGGCTGGTATCTTGATAATTATTGACATAACAATCAAAGACAAATAATCTGAGTATTCATTATGAATGTTTCAATGAAATGATGAAATATATTTTATCTAGTTTTATACTGAGATGCGATCTGGTGATATTATTCTAATTGTTAGAAATACTTCCACTATTTACTGATTTACTGTTTTATTTTTTAATTTAATAAATAAATAAATAAATAACGATAAAAGGTTTAAGGCAATGTTTGTCGTTTTGGTTCGTGATAAGGTGAAAGCTCTTTTGTCGTAAAACAAAAGGTGAAAATCAAAATTTTCACATAGCCACTTCATAGAATGTACTTTTGAGAACAAAGCTTCGATGAAAAAGCATGTTCGGTAATTATTAAACTTCCTCACAAAGGAAGCTTTGTTTTCACAAAACAAAGGCGCGAATCGATATTTTCAAGCCCTTACCGTGTTTTTTTTATTTAAAAAATATCTCTAAAAAAAGGAAATGGGACGAGAAAGGACCCTTTTCAGTTTTTTAAATGTATTTTATTTTTTATGAAAAAAGTGAAGAATACATTTAAAATAGCCTCAAAGCGATGATTTACGAAAATTTCAGTTAAGGATTTTCTTCGATACGGCACCCATATGCAAATGACATTGCGCTTTTTTGTAAGCCTAGACAACGCTTAACGCCACGAACGTACTTAAGAAAAGTACTTGAAAAAAGTCAAACTTTCGCAACATTAGCTATAAAAATGCTTCATAAAAATTCTTTCGTTAGGTAAAAAAAATTTGTTTGAAAATTAATGAACGGTATTGGAAGCTTTTTTACATAAACAGTTTCTGAAATTTCAAACACATGTGTGTTGCAATTTTACAGCGAAAATTTGTATTTTTAATGAAAATGTTTGCAAATTCCAGGCAAAAGATTTCTAATTTTAATATCTCGTATTTTTATTTTACAATAAAAGTGCATTAATGTTCGATTAATGTAAGTAATTTAAGAAAATTTCAATTTCAATTTCATTAAATTTACAATTTATTTTGACAGTGTGTAACTAACATATTTCTCGCGATTCACTGTAATTAAATCATGAATCGATAAAACGTGAAAAAATTTCAGCCCGATATTCCGTCCAGTCCAAGTAATTCCAGACGCGATATCGGATCGGAAGTTGCTAACTGCGCCGAACAATTCGTAGATAATAATAATACTATTCTGCATGTAATCTACAGGTGTGCCGAACTGGCGTAACAAGGAATACATTCTGCGATAACGGAATGTACACCGAAGTTTAGGAAGTCGGGCCGCAATGTACAGGAAGTCGAGAAAAACGAAAATTGAACTCGCCTAGGAATTATCAAATCGTAAAGCTTTTCTTTATTTTATAATTTAAAAATTTTTCTACATTTGAATAATTTCTTAATAATCGTTTTTCTCAATAATAATTCACCCGTCATATTTTACTGAATATTACTTTATATGTTTTTTGTTGGGGCCAATTTTATAATCGTGTAGATTATCGACCTAAGATCGAAATTGACTATGCAAACTTACCTACGTTCTCAAAACTATAAATTTAAGTCTAAAAGGGTATTTTTATCCGTGTATAAGAAAGCAAATGTAAACGGTGAGTGGCGCTCTTTGAAACAAAGAATTTTTTTTTAAGTCAATATCCTCATAAACAAGCTTATCAAAGTTGAGTCAATAAAAAAAGCTTTACTCGAACGATGACACGAGCATTGAAATAGCGGAAGACTACCGACTAGAATAAACGTTATTTGTAACATCTGCAAGTGTCCAGTTTTATTCCACAAGTATCGAGTGCCTCGAGAGAATAACTGATTGCATAAGCCGATAATTATGAGAATAGAGGTCATCGAGTTATATAGTGTATTAGCGTGAGATGGAGCGTCAGACCAGAGGCTCGGGAAACGACGCGTGCACTCGACTAATGTAGCCTCGGCGACCTCCTCTAATCTGTATCGACATACGCTTTCTGCTCGTACTCTTGTTAACGTATCTTATTAAGATACGTTTTGAAAATTACAATCAAACTTAGAATTTCTGATAAAAATACTGGCTCTACAGGCGACGTTATCAATATGGTATACGTATTGTTTTATCGACAATAATTTCTTCTTTAAGTGCTGAGTAAGTGTGTCTTATCGTACGAATATCGTTGAAACTCGCTAATTTCTCTATCGCGTACAAAATTTCAAGTGCGTTTCATGCTATTATTTTACAAACGAATTAAAGAAGGAAAAAATTGGAATTTCTCAACTAATATAGTCTTCGCGACCTCCTCTAATCTGTATCGACATACTCTTTCTGTTCGTAGTCGTATTAAGATACGTTTCGAAAATTATAATCCAACTTAGAATTTCTGATAAAAATACTGGCTCTACTGGTGACGTTATAAATATGGTATACGTATTGTTTTATCGATAATAATTTCCTCTTTAAGTTCGGTGCTGAATAAGTGTGTCTTATCGTACGAATATCGTTGAAACTCGCTAATTTCTCTATCGCGTACACGCTTTTTTAAAGATATTTCGTTGCTTTTGTCGAGGTTGAAGATTTTGCTAAATTTCAAGTGCGTTTCATGCTATTATTTTACAAACGAATTAAAGAAGGAAAAAATTGGAATTTCTCAACTAATATAGTCTTCGCGACCTCCTCTAATGTGTATTGACATACTTTTTCTGCTCACACTCTTATTATGATACGTTTCGAAAATTATAATCAAACTTAGAATTTTTGATAAAAATACTGACTCTACTGGCGACGTTATAAATATGGTATACGTATTGTTTTATCGATAATAATTTCCTCTTTAAGTTCGGTGCGGAAGAAGTCTCTCTTATCGTACGAATATCGTTGAAACTCGCTAATTTCTCTATCGCGTACACGCTTTTTTTATCTTTCGTTGCCTTCTCGTGGTTGAAGATTTTGCTTAAATTTCAAGTGCGTTTCATGCTATATTTTACAATACGCCAATAAAGAACAAAAAATTCTCGTTTCTCAACGAAAATAATTAAAGAAGGACAAAATTAGAATTTTTCAACTAATGTAGTCTTCACGATCTCCTCTAAGGACCTCCTCTAATTTCCATCGACTTGCCCTTTCTGCTCGTAACTTTTATTAAGATACGTTTGGAAAATTATAATCAAACTTAGAATTTCTGATAAAAAGACTGGCTCTACAGCGACCTTAAAAATATGGTATATGTATTGTTTTGTCGACAGCATTTTTTTCTTTATCTTCAGCGCTAAGTTAATTGTAAGCCTTTGTTGTATGAATATCATTGAAATTCTCTAATTTCTCTATCGCATACACGCTTTTTTTATCTTTCGTAGGCTTCCTCGTGGTTTAAAATTTTGCTTCGATTTCAAATGCGTTTCATACAATATTTTACCATACGCTGGTAAAGAGAAAAAAACAATTAAAATCCTACTCGTGACTTAGGAAACTTGCAAGGAAACGTGGATTTTTTTACCGAATATTCCTTTAAGGCGCCAGAAAACCTTCTTTTTCCTACATCGTACTCGGGTCCGGCTCGCAACGGAACGATGAGTTATATTTATTTTATATTATATATTTTTTTATTTTTGTGGTCTAATTTTGTCACAATTGATTGAGCTTTTGGACAGAGCCGAGCAAAAATCGGCCTAAGAATTCCGCAATTCATGGTTCTCTCATCTCATTCTCGAAGGACAAAGCATCTCAGATAAAAAATAAGACGCAATACCACAACGATCGCTCTCAGAGTGGCGCCAACTCAACCAATACGTTACATCACTTTAACGGCACGTTAAGTTTCGAAGATTAATCAAAATGACCCAAAGACTTCCAAAGATTGGCAAACAAAAAAAGATAATTCGTGGAATAAAACTTAGAAAGAAGGCAAATAAATTCTTGGAATAAAACTTAGAATGAAGAGAAATAAATTTGTGGAATGAAACTTAGAAAGAAGACAAACAAATTCGTGGACTAAAACTTAGAAATAAAGCAAATAAATTCTTGTACTACAACTTGGAAAAAGGCAATTAAATTCGTGGATTAAAACTTAGAAAGATGACAAATAAATTCGTGGATTAAAACTTAGAAAGAAGACAAACAAATTCGTGAACTAAAACTTAGAAAGATGACAAATAAATTCGTGGACCAAAACTTAGAAATAAAGCAAATAAATTCATGGACCACAACTTGGAAAAAAGGCGATTAAATTCGCGGATTAAACTTGGAAAGAACACAATCTAATTCGTGAATTGACGATTGAAAAACCGAGCCGAGGTCATTGGATTGAACTCACTTCAAGAAGATATTCCATGTGTGCTTATTCGTCGATCGATGCGTAACAATAGTGTAGCGGCAGAGCGCAACGTGCAGTGATGCGAGATGCGCGCACAAAAAAACCAAGTCCCACGTGCGTCAAAATGTGCGGCTAAACTGACAAACAATCTATCAAAGCGCTATTTATCGTTCTCCTCTCGAGATCTGGGACTCAGTCTCGGCGAACGAGAAAAAACGTACTGCGGATGCCCATAATGTCTTTGCCTCTTATCACGTCGCCACTATCAGCTATGAAAAGCATGAACGAACAGCTCTGCCACCAGTCGCGCGTAGTTTCGTAATACGAGAGATTGCTACGCCTACCCAACCATACGTGTCTAGTCTATGATTAATAGTCCCCTCACTCTTTATCAATCAAGCTACACAATGCGCGCGGTCATGGAATCGCACCGATATCTTCTCCACGATGACTTCTGCTTCCCTTCGTTATTCGGCAAAACTTCTCTCCCATACAATTAAACTTTTGTCTCTATAATGTTCCACGTGCGCATCCTTCATACGTGGCGAGTCCGCGTTAATATGAGCACATTGACCATGACGTAGTCTTCATGACAGAGCTGGGCAGCACTTGACGTTGCGGGTACTTTTTAGTGCTTCATGTACTAAAAAGTACTTCAAGTACTTTTTAGGACTTCGAGGACGAAAAAGTACTTCGAGTACTTTTTAGTGGTTCAAAGACGAAAAAGTACTTTGACTACTTTTTAGTGGTTCAAAGACGAAAAAGTACTTTGACTACTTTTTAGTGGTTCAAAGACGAAAAAGTACTTTGACTACTTTTTAGTGCTTCAAGTGCTCTCCAAGTGCTTTTTAGTACCTCCAATACTTTTTGGTACTTTTTTACCATTTCCAGTACGAAGTTACAAGTACTTTTTGAGCGCTTGCTCGCATTACGGATACCGATGACTAGGATGTCATCGTATTTCTCATAATATATGATTATTTGTCTGAACTCTTCAATAAGAATAATTTTAACGAGAATTTATATTTAAACGTTTATTTTTTGAAAAAATTCCGTACAAAAATGGGAATTGCCATTCACCACTATTCCGTTTTTTTTTTTTTTATTAAAAAAAACGAGAAGGGGCGAGAAGCGATCACTTTCATTTAAAAAAATGGATTTTATTTTTTATGAAAATCGTGAGGAATAGATTTAAAGTCACCTCAAAACGACGAATTACGGAAATTTCAGCGAGCGATTTTTTGCAACGAGGAAGCCAAAAAATGCAAAATGTTTTTAAGACATTGCACAAATAGCTTTTAGTACTAGTGAACAGTTTTCAATATTTCAAACTTTTTTTTTAAACCTTTAAGGAAAATGTCCGTGCCATATAGGTATGACTCATAAAGAGCGTGTGCTTGTAGGCTGAAACTTCACACACTACTAATGTGATCGTATCTCTTCGTTCAATGCAACTTTCGCGAACATTGGAAACAGATTTTTAATCTTATACGATTTTGAATGTTTTTTGATAAATATCAAAAATATCAAAAGTTAAGTATAATTTTCATAAATTGCCAGCTATCGTTATTAAGCAGTACACAAACATTCATTGAAGAGTTAGAGATTTAGTAAGGTTTTGAATCTTCGTGATTGGAACTCGATAAGATTTTTTAAATAAATCTTATCGAATAAGTTATCACTTTTACGCAACGTAACGAATCTTAAACGTTATTCACGAGTGCAAATAAAATTCTTCGCCGTTAATTTTACTATCTATAACGACCAGTGTTAAAATTATACAAAACAATAGGTTTCGTAACGCTCTAGCAAAGTAGAGTCAAACAAACCTCGGCAACTTTGCCAATGAAAATAAAAATTCCTGGTCTAACATAACCTCCACGAAATTACTTGTGTTCCAAAAAAATTTTTATAGCCGCTGTTTCAACTCGATAGTTACACGCATGCATATAAAAAATTTGCTTGACCAAGATCGAACGATGATCGAATTATTCGAATTTTCTTTTTCAACTAAAGAATTCAATTTTTATCTCGAATTCTCGAGTCTCGGTGGAAAAAGTTACCAGAAAAACGATTGTCGAACAAATTACCTTCCTGTCGTCTACGGTCAACATGATTACTCGGCTCTAATGTTCTGTCGAAAACTCGTCTGAACTCAACGCGCACTGGTCGACCTCTGAAGTCATTATGAAGGTCACGCAGGCGGACTATATTTCTTATTTTATGTATATCGATCTACGCACATGTATATGGTAGTGTGTAAGTACGGCTAGGTATGAATATAATGTTCCTACATTAGCATAAGGCATAGCGCTATTTCACTTGGCATACGTTTAGCGCCAGGAGAAACACGAAGTACAACAAAGTAGACTCGAGAACCAACATCTACAAGCTCGAGCGTGATGAGTCCAACATGGCGACCTCCATGGTGTTGACGTGCAGGATTTTATCCACGTAGCACGAAATTGGCAATGAATAAATGGCGGAAGACTTTTTCTTAAATTAAATCGAGTGTTATCGCACACACCTGGCGAACGTGTGAAATTTTGTGCACAGTGCTTGAAAACTGTACAACAAATTCGCTTCTACGACCAAAGTGGACGTGGGCGAGCGCCCGACCTTGAAACTTTTGAATATTTAGTTATCATGCGTATATAGTCATTGAAGCAATTTGTTTATTCCATCCTCGTACGGAGTGGTTGCTGACTCAGCGCATTCCGGCGAGGAAAAATCTCAGCTCATTAACGCCCACTAGCACAGCGCCAAACAAACAACAAAAGACTCATTTGACAACTCAACGCACCGGCACCAAACGTCATGACTGATATAGAAATTATTTTAGTTTTGGAAAATGCATTTAATATCGCGTTTTTTTCTCATACAAACATGGAAATTCGAATAGAATAGTAAATGTAACATGATCGGCAAGATTGCAGAGCAATTCGCATACATTTTTATGCCGCTAAAATACACGAAAAGATTCGACACTTCCATAGCGATCAGCTGATCGCTACTGGCTGTTTTGTTGACGACTTGAGTCTATTTAGTTGTTGCAATAGAAGCGTGTAGATATATTCAACTATTTATGCATTATCATACTTATACGTAATGTGAATTGTGAAATTGTGCGTTATTGTACCTCAAAATCAAGCTCCATATCGGCGACCAAAGAACAGTGAGACTACCGCTGTGCGGTTACAGCACCGGCCACACATACTTCCCGTCCCTCCTCATAGATGACCGTCAGAATTATGAAAGTTACCGTTACTTTCAACATTGACGTTCCCGAGCGGGCATTATTTTGGCAAGTCGCGTACAACATTGTACACGTATTGAAACCCAACCGCAACTTTATTAACTCAGTTAAGTTAGTTAACTTAGTAGGCTACGATCAAAGTTACCTTACCTAATTAGTATCGTTATACATTCATTCAGCTTGCTAAGTTACCTTGAGGCGAAGTGTCACACCGACTGATGCACTGTGAGTGCAAGAGATATAGCTATTTTGCATCACTATGTAAAACAAATCCAGTCAGTGACAAGAATTGTCACCATTTTTATCAAGTTGAGTGACGTACGTTATCTCCACGCATTCCATCACAGACTGACCAATCAAAAAGCCCGTACGGATGCACCCTCCAACCATTTCTCAGTCGGGTTTGCGGCGGTTTCCACACAACCGACTCAAATGCAACCCAAAACTTTATCGAAAGGTATAATGTTTATAAAGCTTCTAGCACATTATACACGACTCACACATGCATAACATGATGTAAGAAGGGACTCGGATCTACAATAATACGGTCATGAAAATGACCGTATTAAAAACTTCGCTCGGGGAAGTTCACTTAGAGAATAAAATGCGAGTGAACAATTCTTTTTTCTTTCCCAAGCCAGGTATCGATAAAGAATTTCCGTGGATGAAATTTAATGTTATGCAGAGATATCTTCAGGGTCACACAATATAATAAATAAATAAATAATCGGGAAGTGCGGCTATCTGACGCATTCCTTGGGATCAGACCGCCAGTTTCGATAGCTGTTACATAATAGTCCATTACGATACTAGTGCGATAAAACTTTTGTTTTGAGTGTTGCAATCACACGAGTTAAGAAAACGTTTATCGCACGAGTATCGTACGAAATTTTATTTCACAAGGTGCAAAAGAGTAGTTTTACGCGCGTGAAGCGTGCGTAAAACTGCACTTTACGCACCGAGTGAAATAAAAATTATTTTATGTGATGAAATGTTATTTTATTTAAAAAAAAATACACGAAGCCTTAATTTTTATATTAATATTTATTATCATTGCTCACTCGGACATTCGATATCAAGACTTACACAGAGCCACAAAAGTCATCAGATATCGATATTTTTTTTTGTCGAAGGTGGATTAAGACTGGCAACATCGCCGGACTCGAGTTGTTTGAGAAGTCGAAAGAGAGCCGCCGCTTCTCTGATACGGCTGAATTCGATGCAGAACGCTTGAACTTCGATAAACAATTCTTGTACGTTTATTATTTTATTCCTTATGAGCGATTGAAGAAATACACAGACCAAGCGTACCAGCCGATTTTGCATGTAACGATCTTTGATCGTCTCGCACGTTGAAATACAGTTGCTTATGTACAAATGAACAAACTCGGTCGGTAAGTCGACGGTTGTCGTTAGACGATTAACAACTTCCATTGAATGAAGAGACATTTCCATGTTCACCAAAACGCTGAAATACTCCGTTATTTGAGTGGACTTCATCAACTTTAGAAGTACTTCGATTGCTATCAGAGGATTGTTTTCCACAAGATCCGGCAATTTTCCGGGTGTGAGCCCGATGTGATAAACGAGTTTGGGCTCTTTATCTAGTTCCGTAACGAGATGCTGTTGCTGCTGCAACGTCAGAACGCTCTTGAACGCTTTCCCCATGAGTCGACGAGCTTCGGCACCCGCGCAGTTCGAGATGCACATACTGGCGTCGTACTCCGGCACGAATGTCGTCGGATCGACGACGTTCATCCACGTGTATTCCGTCCCAAAGTGATAGAGAGGAGGAGCGAGGCGTAAGAATTCTGGCCTGTAGCTTTCGTAGCAAATCGGAGGTTCGCCGAGGCACAAATCCTCTATTATACTTCTACTGGAACTTCCGTTCGGCTCGTTCGCATGGGTAATTTCCGCATCCGAGAGAATTACAGGATATCCGCATTTACTCACCGACGTGAACTCGGAATGATGTTCGACCAAGTGAAGTTGCAAACTCGTAAAGTCGACGTTAGTTATGGGCGCGCAGTATAGCTCGTCCATTATTTGTCGCGGAGTTTGTTTCATTATCTCCTTGCCGTTGCCTCCGAGAAGCTTGGCGAGAACATTTTTCTCTCTTGACGAGAGCACGGGTACGTGTCCGTCGCCGTTCGAAGGGGATACGTTATTTTGCGATTGCTCGGCGGATTGAAAAATTTGAATGAAAACGCTGACGAACGGCGTCTGACTGATGGGTCTGCCTCGGTAAAGGTCGTAGAGCAACGCCATCGCTATCACCCGTTGCGTGTTATTCGATAGAAGGTCATAGTTTTGCAGCAGAAGAAGTAACGTCACACCCACTTTAAACCTGTTCTCCGTAGCGAAGATATGATGAAGTTGATTCGATAGATTTTCCAATTGCGTGTCCAGATTTCCCTCGTCGAGTATTTCCAGTAGCTTCGCCAGTTCGTTCGGTGTCAACGACATTGTAGACGCAGCAATGAAACTACCCGACGTGACACCGTCTGCGCCGACTCATTTGAATCGACGACACCTGTGAAATAAAAAATTATTGAAAGCTTGCGTTAACCCAAATAACGAAACTGAATCTGGTTAGTCAATAATAATCAACCTTTTCGCTAGTATGTCAAGATTGACCGTGTCATTTAGCTCCTCATTTTAGCATGGTTGTAAATAATCGGAGTATTTCGAGCGTTTTTGTTGCTGTTATGTCGATTATTCGTTAGCAAATAAACGATACGAATTAAAATTCCAACGAAGCCTTTTCAAGGAGCAAGTGTCATTCAAAACAACGAATATAGACGTACATCTATATTCGTTGCTCAAAATGTCAAACTAACCTTTATAACTTATCGGTGCTACGTTCACAAATACGAGCCACGAATCGTGACGGAAAGTTACCATTTTGTGTTCGGTGACACTACTGCAAAATGACCGTAGCAGGTGACAAGTTTAAATACTTCTGTGGGTGAAATTCACCTCAACGCTCATATTTTTAATAGAATAAATAACATTATTAAATTATTATTTGTTTCATAGAGATTTATATAAGGATATAATTTATCTGATAAATTGACATGGCCTCATCTATAAGACCCGATCAATATGAAATGCAACATCGAAAAGTCGACAACGCGACACCCACGCACAGAACACATAAAACCATAAAACCACAAAACGAATATAGACGTAGGTCTATAATCGCCCCTCTTCGGGGACAGGGCTCGGGATTATACGATTGCTTTGCTTCAGCCCCTAAAGTAACGCACATTTGTTACGTGTCGTGACGGCAAATTACCATTTTGTGATGGGTGACACTTGTAAAATGACTGTTGCAGATAACAAGTTGAAATACTTTTGTCGGTGAAATTCACCTGAACGCTCATATTTTTTATAAAAGAAATTACGGTTATATTTATAAAGTTATTATTTATTTCATAGTGGTTGACATTAAGATAGAATTTATTTCGTAGATTGTCATGGCCCCATGTATAAGGCTGAACGAATATCAAATGCAACATCGAAAAGTCGCGACCTCAACGCGACACCTCACACGCAGAACCACACAAAGTCACACAAAACCACAAAACTAAAAAACTAATATACACGTACGTCTATAATGCAGCCCTCTTCAGGGACAAGGCTCGGTATTATACGATGGCTTTGCTTCGGCCCCTGAAGTAACCCACATTTGTTCAGTTTTGTGTGTACAGCTGTTAATGTGCACTGTTCCTCGGTGCAGTTTGTTGCGTCGAGTTGTGTCGTCAAATTGTTCGGTGTTTATTCGCAAATACTGCCAGAAAACCGTACGGAACAAAAAAATTCGCTCCGTAAGCGACATAAAGAGAGCAAAAATGCTCGCCAACGTCAGGATTTTTCCCTCCGAAGTGTCGACACTACGAACGGCAAATTGTTGCGTAGTTGTGTAAATACGCGCGCAAAACATCGTCGTCGATATTGGGCCGACAATAAACAATAATATTTGTACATAAGAACTACGAGATTACGCAGGTAAAATATTTTTCAGTACATGTTTATGTATATGCACACGAGTCACTTTAACCTATAAGTTTAATATTTTATAGTTGTTTTTTTTTTTGTAACGACTATTCGACGCGATGATGTTGCGTAAAGTTGCAATAGAATAAATTTGTTTTGTGATGCTATTTAATATTTTTCCCTTTGAACGTCTGGGATCGGATGACCTCTGGAAATTTATCGCTTTTATTTTTATTGCAAAGCTACACTTGCGTTGGGCGTCCAATGACAAGACGAATAGTCCCTCTTAACAAGTAGTTGTGTTATTGCAGCTATTTCTTAACACATCTATTTCTTAATGCAACTATTTCTTAACACAAATATTTCTTATTGCAGCTATTTCTTAACACATCTATTTCTTATCGCAACTGTTTCTTAATGCAACTATTTCTTAACACAAATATTTCTCATTGCAGCTATTTCTTAACACATCTATTTCTTATCGCAACTGTTTCTTAATGCAACTATTTCTTAACACAAATATTTCTTATTGCAGCTATTTCTTAACGCAACTATTTCTTATTGCAACAATTTTGTACTGCAACAATTTCTTATTGTAACAATTTTGTACTGCAACAATTTCTTATTGTAACAATTTTGTACTGCTACAATTTCTTATTGTTATAATTTCTTATTGTAACAATTTCTTATTGCCTTCATTTCTTAATGCTACATGGCCATATAGGTTGCATAGTAGCATAAAGTATGCGTCCTCCCATTCTTTGGCCTAAGATACAATGGTCGAATATGATTGTTAATCTCCAAAAAAAAAAAAAAGGTTCCTCTGTATTCAAGCGAGATTACAACTGTAATTGTTTACTTCTTTCTTATTCCAGAATACAATGCCGGAACAATACAGCAGAGGTGTTTTGAAGATGGTGATCGCTCAGATTTGCCAGATGATTGGATGGCACTCGATTAATTCCACGCCCTTAGAGTTCCTCGTCGACTTGATGCAAGAGTATTTGTTGCGCGTATCAAAAGTCACGCATCAATACGCCGAAGTTTGTGAGTAACGTATATACCAAACGGTTCCGATCCTATGGACCTAAACCCAATAGCACAATTGTATTGTTACTCAATAATTGTATTAAATTAATTTGTTTTAGTGGGAAGGACGGAAGCAAATCTCGACGATTTAGGCCTTGCATTCCAACACATGCACGTTTTGATACCCGAGTTATCGGAATATGTTAGAAATGTTGATTCAGTTCCGTGCATGATTCCCGTCCCAAAATTTCCGGTCTGTCGCGAGAATCACCTTAATTTTCTGAAGCCAGGCAGCCAGGAGGTCGTAACACGGCCTGTTCATGTCCACGAACACTTACCAGCTATGTATCCAGAAACCGAAGGTCAGTATCACGATTTATCCTTACTTTACTGCACTTCATGTCTGAACATTAAGGTTTTCAACTTCACACACAAAGTCACGAACTTCATGTCTACCCTCCAACTTAAATCCTAAACTTGATGTTTAATCTCAACGAAACGACTCAGTCGGTAACAAAAATCTGTAACGAATTCGATTCAGAGGCCGTAGACTTTTCGGGAAAAAGCAAAGCATTAGCGGATGTGCAATTTAATAATTACAATTTTTTAAATAAGGATTATTTATTTTTTTTGCAGAACCCACTTTACCCGACAAAGAAGAAACGCCCACGAGTTGTTCGATGGAGTCCCTCAACGGCAATGCGTTACCGCAAGGAGGCGCGGCCTCGATGCCGCCGAATCAGGCAGGATCCCAGTCGGTCTTCAAACGCCCTGGCGGTCCGTTACCGTCGGAGCACTCGGCGCTCACAAAACGGTCCAAGATCATCGAGGAAGGTCGTCCGTTGCGGGAGATACACAGTGTGATAATGACTACATCGGGATTTCTGTCGCCCGCTCGGGAAGGCAAACTTCCCGAATCGCGTACACCGCATCCGGCACGGGCGGACTCACCCCCGGCCAGCTCCTATCCAATGGTTCCGCCCGAATTAAAAACCGAGAAGAAACCGAAGAAGATCGTCAAGAAAGGTCCCGACGATCGTAAACTGGACAAAGAGAACAAGAAGAAAAATCGTGTCAAGGAATTGTTCAAACCCGACAACATCACCGACTTCAAAGCCAAGAAGCTTGCGAGTATGAAAGAACTTACCAAATTGAAGCCCTTGAAATCCGCCGGCGCTAAAGGTCACGTGAGCAATCCGGGCACGTCCAACCGACCCGTCAGCCCCCAGCCTCCTCCACACAAGGAAACCCCCACGAAAGCACTGAAAACGCCTCCGTCGAAGGTCAAACCGGAGAGACAACAGGAGGTCCCGCCTGTCGTTGCGCCGCCCGAGCAGAAGGAAGATAACGTCGATAAGTTACCCTCGGAGCCTGACAAACAAAAACTGAACATCTTCAAAAAAATATCCAAACCGCGCGAAGAAAAAATTGCCGAGGGACCGGAACAGCTCAAATACAAAGATCTCGATTCCCGTGAGAGTTCGCCTGGTCTCATAATCGATGAGAATTTGGAAAAGCACGCGCAACGCAGCGACGTCGACGCCAAAAGGGAGGAGAAGAGAACACCAAGAACGCCGGAAGTACATATCCATGAAGGTGCGGAAACAGCAGATATGCAAAGCCATTCGCCAGACGTATACATCTTTGATGATGATGATATGTCTCCACCAGGAACCCCTAGTACTCCAAAAACTCCGGAGCTAAGCGTACCGGCACCCGTTGACCTGAAAAAGAAGAAAAAGGAACGAAATGTTCGAAAAAAAGAACAACGTTCGAAGAGTCCAAAACGAAGTATTAGTCCGAAGAAGGTAAGCTCCAATATTGTGCTTTACATGTTGGTCCTGCCGGGTCGCACCTTATGCAATGAGCCTATGTAGACTTGTGTAGTAGGGTGTTTCACAAAAAGGACATTTTTTTTTTTTAAATTTTGCTCCCACTTTTGTAAAGTCTAGATTTCGATCTCAAATTGAACCTCGCGAAAGGTGGCCTCTAGCAAAAAATTCTAAGAGGTGCCGCATTCGACGTTTGTACCCAAAAAATGCGGCACCTTTTAAACTTAATTGTCAACGACCGCCTTTCGCGAAAT
>JAPYZC010002588.1:0-14182 GCA_030522665.1 Ichneumoninae sp. A BG-2022a | reverse complement strand
TTGCTCACTTCATATCCGATGCGTCCGATCATGCGCAGCGTTGCGCGGCCGCTTGTTACAATTGACCCGTGTTACTTTTGTCCCCGGTCTCCCCTACGACTCCTCGATGTGTTCAGATAAGAATTTAATTCTCCATACAGAGATAAAAATAAAAATTTGTCGATTAAATTTCGGCAATGCACAATAGTTCGCTTGTATTCGTTCAAAGAATTACCATCGACGGTAACACTGTGACAGACGGAACTTATGGATGCAGCGAAGCAACAAAAGGGATACGGTCTTTTAATACGAGTAATATTGATAATAAAAATAATGATTGATTGCATTGAGTAGGGGAGACCGGGGCAAAATGGCACAGCGGGGCAAAACGGACAGTGAGGGCAAAACTCAGTTTCCAATAATTTTTGGATGCCCCATTTTGTCCCAAAGATACAGCCGGATTTTCAAACCCGTTTTGCCCCACGTACCACCATCGCCAGCATCCAAAAGTTATTGGAAAATCGCGTTTGGTGTCATTATCCCATTTTGCCCCGCTCTCCCCCAACCCCGGTGTCTTCTACAAAAAAATATATGAACGTATGTATCTGACACAAAAATAAATTAAAAATAGGATAAAAAATAAGGATATTGTTTTTAGGTAAAAGTGGTAAAGTGGTCCACAAAAAGTTCCGCCCTATATCGTCTATTGCCTGAGATAAAATCGTACTTTAGTGAGAACAATGTATGATACATGACAGAAAACCACACTCTATAAGAACCTGGAATTCGAATAGTTTTAGGAATTTTTTTAATCGATATCGCGCGATGGTTCATCTGATAAGTTTTTGTTGGCATGTTTGGCAATGTGTACATACCAAGCTAATACGAACTACCAACAAATGGCTCGGGCAGGCTTTGGTACACTGTAGACAGCTAGTCCGGATAGGTCGTTATCAATGGACTCTTTCGAATCTTAATAATACAGCTATTACGCAACACACTGGTGTCAAGTATGTTTAAGACTAAACGTCAGACTTTAAGACAAGCGGTGCACCATTTTCATAGGCGTTGTACTCGACGAGATACAAAGACTCGAACACGTTCATTAGAGACGACTTACTCCTGCACTCGGATAAAAGGGTACGGGACAAAAACAAGTTCTACATTATAGAATGAAGGGCTGCACCCAGAAAAATAATTTATCTGGCGGCCACTGTTTATTTGGTGCAAGTAAAATATTTATTTGAATTAAATAAATATTTATTTGATTTAAGTAACTGTTTACTTAATAAAAATAAATATTTATTTAAATGAAATAAATATTTTACTTAAACCAAATAAACGGTTGCCGTCAAATAAACTTTTTTTCTGGGTGTGGTCCTTATTACCACTCTGGAGATAGTCCACTATAGATTAATGGTTTTCGTTGCCTCAAATCAAAATTATCAGTACATTATAATTTCGACGAGAATTCCGTGAAAAATTCCTTCAAGAGCGGAATTCAGCCTCTTGTACGGTAAATGCATCATAAAATTGCAAATCAAGAAAACGCGTGAGGCATTTATAATCTCATTCGGATTTACACCACTATTCCCATTAAAATTAAACAAGTAACGATTTTGGATTTTTGAGATTAAATCAGATTGTTGGTTCCAACGCGCATTGGTCCGTCTAATCGTCCCGGCCCATATTCAGCACTTTTACTCTATTTAAAGAAAGAAAGAGTACGATTTGACGAAAAATCCTAGGTCTGACAATTTCATGTCATTAAATAATTACAGTAGAACCCCGATTAACCGAGATGCTCTGGACCGAAGAGTCCCTGGATAATCCGATCTCGACAGCGAAAGGATATCTAAGTCAATAATGGCTAATGATACAACTTTATTTTGACGAGTTAGAATGACATTTGGTACAACTTGCACTTAAGATAGTACTTGCGGTACAGTCTCGCTAAACGTGAGTTTCCGAGAAAATTTCGAAAACTTCTCGATGCCATAAAAATCTGAAAAAAATCAAGCGTATGGGAGGTGCTGCAAATTTGTTTTTGTGAAATAATAACTCCAATTTGTCATTATCAAATAGAAGATAAAAATTATTATTCGACAAATTATCCGGCAACTTAACTATTTTCCTTCATAAAAATAATTCGTTTATTTTTCGATATACGTATGAATTTTTTCAGAATTTTTTGTAATCTTTGAAAATTACGTTTTTTCACAGCTTGAACATAGAAAAAAACGCGATTTTCAAAGATTGCAAACAATTCTGAAAAAATTTATATGTATTCTGAAAAATAAACGAATTATTTTTATGAGGGAAAATAGTTAAGTTGCCGGGCAATTCGTTGAATAATAATTTTTATCTTCAATTTGACAATGACAATTTGGAATTATTATTTCATAAAAATAATCTTTGCAGCAACTCCCATACACTTGATTTTGATCAAGTTTTTATTCCATCGAGAAGTGTTCAAAATTTTCTCGGAAACTCACGTTTGGCGGGAGAGTACCGCAAGTACTACCTTAAGAGCATGTGAAGCACGTTCTCAGCGTGTCTGTTTCACTCCGCCGAGAGCGCCACTGATGCGACGTCTCTCGCACTTCATAGTGTTTCACATGCTCTTAATTGTTAAATAGTGTAAACTAGAATGTAAAGCTTTGGATCTTTTTTTTCAGTAACAGTACGCAAACTAGTCTTCTTTTGGAAGGACTCAGTAACTTTGAGTTGCTCCGCACATAAAAAAAAATCGGAATAGGAACAGTTAATCCGCTTGCCGGTTAACCCGACCCCGGTTAATCGGGGTTCTACTGTACCATATATTTCCAGTAAATTCCGATTTTTATTGATTCATGGTTGAATTTTCACTTCCGTCGCCATAAAAGAGGGTATTATTTGTTTTTTCTAACGCATGATGCACCAGTTCCAAGAATTACTACTATTAATATCAGCTACTCATTACCCTTTGCGTCTGCATTTTTCTTCCTATCCCGTAAGCGTCGACACGGAAAGAATCTGCGCTTAGAAAGTCCGAGATCCTTACCGACTTATATACTCGTTCGATGCTTTCGTCGACGCTATGCAATACGATTTTCAGTATCTTTTGCGCAACGATCTTCTCGTTAGTCGATGCGAAAACGCGTCACGTAAACGTCGAGAAACGCCCACGTCGCGAGCGCATCGCGTAGGACAGGCGAGTGTCATGCGCGGGCACGGGTAACGTCCGCTCGGGATATGATCTTCCCTCGTATGGCTCGCCTTGGTATGGCACTTAAATGCGCTAATAGACGTTCGTTAATTCAGCTTGGATTTCCCTCACTCTTTATCTCTTCATTTTTCTTTTAAATCGCGGATATGTGCAGATAACCCATCAGCCGCGCTTGTATTCTCCGCTTAGAATGGAACATTTCAAGTAAAAAAAACATGCGTAGGCTCTAATAAATATTGTTTTAACACAGCCCAAGATTTCTCGATTTGTTGAATTAATGATTGTTAAAACACTTGTTGACACGGACTTGGAATTACTCAAAGTCCTTATTGACGCGTCCGCTTCGCAGCAGCAGAGACGGTTCGCATCCTTCATTTTTTTTTTTTTGCGTCTTGTCAGTTTATTAAAAATACACTCTGACAAAATAATCCTTGACTATTTTCGTATACAAAATCGTGCGCATATTTCTGTATAAATACACGTCTATATAGTATATAGTTATTCGAGATTGCCAAACATGACGGCGGCGACGAGGTATAGAGATAATCGAGTCGTGTTTTATACGTCGTTTGTCTAGTCGATATTTGGCGATGCCCAGAAATCACGTAGGTACAAGCTGGTCCACGTAGGCGTACTGACCATATAAGCTCGGTGCGCGTATCTCCCTCGGTCGCTCTTTCGCTACTTTTATGTTTCCCGTCGCCCCTCCCTCCTCATATTTCTTTCTCTCATCACGCGCCGTTCCCAGCACTTTATTCCCGGCTCTTGGAAGTATTTATTTATTAACTTATCTCATGAGAGCACACGTTTCGGGCCTCCAGTTTTTTAAAGTAAAATGTCGCGCGTGTAAGATAGCTATGTCGCTTCGGGCACATTTCGCATACGTTCGAGAAACATAAGAGAAAATTGCAAATACTTCTCGATGGTATAAAAATCTGAAAAAATGCATGCGTACTAAAGGTACTCAAAATATTAATTTTGCATAATAATAATTCCAAAATGTTATTAACAAATTAATAAAAAAATTAATTGTTTAACAAATTATCCGGCAACGAATCTTTTTTTTATGAAAATGATTCGTTCATTTTTCTGAATACGTATGAACTTTTTCAGATTTTTCTATCAGCATTGATTTTTTTTTATAAAAAAAATGTGTGAATAACGCACAAAAATCAAATCTAATTGAAAAATCTGAAAAAATTCATACGTATTCACAAAAATGAACGAATCATTCTAATAAAACAAAAGTTTCGTTGCCGTGTAATTTGTTAAACAATTAATTTTTTGATTACTTCGTTAATAACATTTTGGAATTATTATTACGCAAAATTAATATCTTCAGTACTTTTAATATGCATGCATTTTTTCAGATTTGTATACCATCGAGAAGTACTTGCAATTTTCGCTTATTTTTGTCGAACTTATGCGAAATGAGCGCGAAGTGACATAACTCCCTTAAAACCAGAAGGACGCATCTTATTTCGTGCAAGTGTAGAAGATACGCCCTTATGATTTTAGTTACGATACATTCCCTCAGATTTTCCGTGTATAAATTGTGGAGATTGATTGCCGATCGTACGGGAGAGAGTGGCGAGCTAGGAATATGGATCGTAGATAGTTGTCCTCGAGGCGTTACCATTAAATCGGTCAGAGGAGCATACGCGGTCAAACTGGGCCCAATGCGCTCGTTATCGAGGATTATCTCTGATCGTGGCTATAATTTAATCGTCTATACCGGTGAGATGCGTGGGCATTGGGGATAAAGATCGTTTTATCGACTGTTAGGCTCAGGCTTTATTGCTGTATGGGTGGATCGGCTTCGGCAGTACATTTGAACTTATCTGCCACTATGGAATAGGCTTACCTCATTGAGAGAGGTCGCGAGTCAAAATTCCCCCGTTGGAAACCGCAACTCTTGTCGACCCTCGCCTGCCAATCGTCGATTTACTGGAACATCGTTACGTCGATTTACGTGCAACGGCGGAGAGAAAATATATATAACGATGACGCGAGCAGGGCATATAACATATGCTCATACACAGCCTCTACGCCCTCATGGAATTAGGCCATCGATATTATAATAGAGACACGCCGAATTATGTTTATAACCATCAATTATACAAATTAGATAATAATAGTATCGGACAGTTGTTAATAATGATGGTTGTAATAACTCATAAGTTGACGTCGGACGTGCTGAATTATATTATCGTCGGTCAGGTTTGAAGGCGGGTATCAATGTCGTAGATTAACACTTCGGCGGTCATCAACGAGATGCCGCCTCGCGTTGTAACAGCAGGCACCGATAAACCGCGCGTCAGTTTTAGCTTCCTCGTCGACGGTTCAGCGCGGATGATTGCCGAGCTCGGTCGGTCATGCATCGACAACTGGCTACTCGTTTACGACCGACGCGGATCATTCAGTATTTTGTCCAATTAAGAATATATATATAGTTGCATTCGTTAAAAAGGGTCTCGTTAAACTTTTCGAGATTGTTCGTTTATTCTACATCGAAGCATAAAGATATGCTTTCTCTCCGTGAATCGTGAAAACAATATGGTTTTTTTTTTAATGAATACTTTTCCAATTAAAAAAATATAGTTCTATTCGTTAGAACGATTCTCGTTAAACTTTTGGATATTAATTGTTTAGTCTATATAAAATCAAAGCTGGGCAAAGTACCAAAAATACTTTTTGTACTTGAAGTATTTCTCAAGTACTTTTCGCAATTCGATTCGTAGTGTAGGCTTCCTCATAAAGTTGAGAATTTAAATATTCATATCGCTTTATCGTAAGGTTCCTTTATTCGTGAAGCTTCTTCTATGAGTAAGAATTGTCTGTATTTTTGGCATCCTCATAGAAGAAGCGTCGCGAATAAAGGAACCTTATGAGGAAGCGATATGAAAATTTTAAGTTTCAGCTTTTATGAGGTAGCGATATGAAAATTTCAATTTTCAACTTTATGAGGAAGCGATATGAAAATTTCAATTTTCAACTTTCTTTAACGTCAACGTCTTAGACTTTTATGCAAAACGGCTGACCGATTCACATTCAGCGCGTGAAAAAATATTCCATCGTCACGTTTCACTTTGTCGAATCTACGCTTGGTGCGAAAAAATACATGGAAGTATGCGCCCCTGAATTTTTTTTTGTCCTTTCGATTTTTATTTTAGAAGTCCTAGTGATACCTCTTTGTCTAGCTTTTTTAATCTTGCTGTAGATGACGATAAGCACCTGGGATTTTCCGCGATGCCATCAGAAAGTAAAGAAATTGCTGTTTAAAAATACCCAAGATCAGTCATTTTTGCAATTTGGGCTGTAAAATTATCGGTAAATTTTTTCGTTAGTTGTCGCTCCGGGACTGTAATTCCATGTATTTTTTCATGCTGATCACGAATCTGACACTTATTTTATTCGTAGATGAATATTTAATACGGAAAAATGGGTAAAAAATCATTAAATTCAAAACATTCAAAATGGCATAAAATTAAAACGGTTCGACCGATTTTCGTCAAATTTTTATGGACCATCGGGTGATCATGTTCCATCTGTGTACGCATTTTTAGCCCGATAGCTAAAAAATTGCGAGCGCTAGAGTACGTAAAGACATTTTCGATGAAATGAAAATGGCGTACAAAAAAAAACAACTGAACATTTTTCAATGAAATTTTGACCAAACGTTGACTATTGATCACACATGATGTGTGCAAAATTTCAGCATGATCGGTCGAGGCATTCCCGAGATATAGCGATTTGAATTTTTGGGGTCTGACGCACGCACGCACGCACGCACATCCATACATATTTTCTAAGTGTCATTTTTCGATGTTTTTGAACATTCTGAACACGTTTTCATTAAAATCTACAAATTTTTTTTTCACCATCTCAAAGCTTCCTCTATGAGGAAACAAAAAGGTTCAAAGCACATGACTTTCTCATTTATTACAATTTTGCAGATAGATTTCGTTACGCGAAACTACGTTAATCGGTTTTCGCTCCCTCCTAGTGCAAAATTGGCATAAATGAGGAAGCTATGTGCAAATTATTTTGCACCTTTTTTCGTAACTGAAAAAATGTATATATTTCATCAAATGAAAACGGGAAAAATTTGCCGCAAAATGAATTTATCAGCTATAGCTATTTTAAATCTATTCTTCACCGCTGATTTTAAAACTGTAACTTATCTAACTCTTAGCGTCATATTCGATTCGGAAAGTCGTGTCAGACGTAAAAGACACATTTTTCAACAAATTTAAAAATGTTAAAAATCTCATACAATTTAAACGGTTGGATCCATTTCCACAACAAAAAAGGCTAAACAATATACAGAGTTAGTTCATTAGCCTGCCAAATTTGGGCTCGGTTCCTCAATTTTTAAACGGATTAAATCGTTTTTAGTAATTACAACAACAAAAAATTCCATAAAATCAGCCCGCTTGGATAGATTTCGACAGAATTCAATACCAAAGTTCTTTGATAAAAATATTACATTTGTATGCAGTTTTACGACGATGGCTCAACATTTTCGCAAGTTAAATCTACCACAGACAAAAAAATTACCTCCAATCGGGCCTCAATCATCATGAAAATTACATCGCACGAAGCGACGTAACCACTCGACTAGTGTACCAAATTTCAACTCGCTGTCTCAAGTTATTTTCCAGTTATAGCTATTTTAAACTATACAAATTTGTCACCCACATACATTAGGATGCCAAATAAAAATCGCATTTCTCGACTTTTCAGACTATTTTAAGTACTCTGACATAAAAATATCAACTTTTTTTTTTACGAAAACAGATTTTCTTTGGACGAAGTAAAAAACAACACCCACAATTCTGAAATCACGTCTCTCAACTAATCAAAACAGCGTAGCGTAGAATTATGATTTTTGTTTTATTGTGTTTTGACTATTACACTGTAAAAATAAATGGTAAATTTAATGTACTGGAACTTGAAATCTGCTTACATTATTTTCATTCATTAAACAGTTATGTAATTTTTATGTCAAATAAAAATACCGGATGTTAAAATTACAAATATTTCGCCTGAGATTTACAAAAAAATGTAATAAAAATACAAATTTTATTGGAAAATTACAAAGTACATGGGTTTGAAATTTCAAAAACAGTTTATGTATATAAGCTCCCAATACTGCTCCTAAATTTCATAACAATATTTTTTTACGGTGTACGGCGGGTCCTGCGGTGTATTTACATGTTGTTGTTGTATATATATAGTTACCACAGCACGCGACTGTGATTGTAAGATTCTCGTTAAAATTATACTTATTCAAAAGTTTAAATACATCAATAATATATTAATAGAAATCGCATGTCATGCATATCCGTAATGCGAACGTATACTCAAAAAATACTTACGTACTTCAAGTCACGCACTTGAAGTGTCAATCAAGTACTCGGTACTTCAAGTACTGCCCATATCTGATACTCACAGACGTTCAGGGTATGGGCAGATCTAGCCTATTTTACAAAAGCCATGCGAGCGCGTGAAGCGCGCGAGTCACTATACTCGCTATATAGATACATTATATCCGTGTACATTGGCAAACATATAATTTTTTTTCGACATAACACCTTAAAAACGTTGCGTTCGTGGCGTCACTCTATAACACAACAAAATAATATTTAAAGTACATAATTGTTCTCGCATTCCGAATAAGAAGTGTTTTTCCGTCAATATTATAAATTATATAATATAATATAGATAATACAGTAATATAAGAAATTATATAACTCTAGAAGACAGATGAGCAAACTGTACAGAACCACGAAATTGATAATTTAAACCAAAATTTTCATTTATATACTGTTATCTGAATTGATTATATATAAAAAGGGCATGTCCCGTAAACAAATAAATAAATAAATATTGGACCAACAAAATTCTAAAATTGAGTTAATTTTTGTATTTCAGAGTGTTCAGATAACGGATCTTGATGACGGTCAGCCCTGCTTGCATTGCGGTGAGACGTGTCCCGGTTTTTCGCCGCACACCTGGAGGTGAGTACTTGCGGATTATACAGCGATAACATGTATCGATCCTCGAGCCCTATGTCGGTAGAAATATTAGGTCGAATCTAAAAATATCATAGCGTCAAGTCCCTGTGGGGTTTGATGCAGATTTACTCCGTTGTAAAACTATCGCGAAAGGGCGCGACTTTCCTTCATTCGCTTACCCCAGCTCGGAATACAACATCTGCGGCTGTACGCTCTGCCGACATCGTGGTTTGACGAGATGTCTGACAGCTCCGCGAGCTCGAAAACTTCCTACTTTCGGTCGCTGTTGACTTTGGCAGCTCGACGTATATAACGCCGATCGGTGTATTACACCATCGTTCGTCCAAATTAAAACGCCTCGACTCGGTTACTCTCTTTCTCCCGACCCCACGAAATAACTAGCATCGCAAAGCTGCCAGTTATGTTTACAAAAGAAATAGAAAAAAGACATTAACTTGGATGAAAAAAAATATCCGACACATGGATACAAATGTTACGATAATGGATGCTTGCCCGATCCAGTCACATTCTAAAACTGTCAGAGGTTCTGTCCTGCCAGACAGCCTTTTCACATATTTTGCCGACTTAAAGCCTAGGAGTCCGACTTCACTAAAAAACATTATTATACAAATTATTAATGTTTATCGTTATAATTAGGGTAAAAGTGGGGAATATGGCCCGGTCCATATATCATTGATTTACGTGTTAATCGAGGTGGGCCATATTCACCACTTTTACCCTAACTATCATTAATTATTGGTGCCGCCGATATTTTCTCCACCCTAAACAAAATTGCTGTGCCATTTGGAAAAATGCAGCATGTACTTTTTTTTAGGGCATGCACGAAAGGTCATGGTTTCTGTACGTGATAACCGTGCGTAAAAAATACTGCGTATGCCCACAAACGCACTACATACTTTTCCGCACACTTTTTCGCGCCAGTGCTAAGAAGTAACTTTATCACATAGTTTCACCATCTTTACAGGCACGAAAAGCGTCGGTCTTCGTGCATAAAAAAAAAAGTTGTATATGATACGGGTCCGAAAAGGCAAGCTTCCGACGGTGGTTCGGAGGGAGGCAGCACTCACCTTCACTTCATATCGCAGACAGCACTCGCTTCCAACTTGTGCAGACAACTTCACAACCTTTGTCGAAAGTCTACCCTTGTGACACAATACTACTTTGCGATACTAGTGCAGCCACGAGCCAACGTGAGTGTTGCTTACTTCCCATCCGCTAATTCGTAAAAATATCACATAATTTTACGTAACAAAAAACTTCCCCTATATATGCCTGCAGCGTGACGAAAGCGTGCGTGAAAGTAACTTGAGTATTAAAAATGTGTGCGGAAAAAATTTATATTAAAAATTAATGAACGGTATTGGAAGCTTTTTGACATAAAATGTTTCAATAATTTCAAACATATGTACGTTGCAATTTTACAGTAAAATTTTCATTTTTAATGCAAATTTTTGTAAATTTCTGGTATTTTAATTTGATACACAAGTACATTAATGTTCAATTAATGTAAGTAATGTGAGCAAATTTTCAGTCCCCGTACATTAAATTTACAATTTATTTTTACAATGTTGTACGCAAGGCTTAAACTGTTTCGCCAATCGGCTTAACTCGATACCATTCATTGAATGAGTTTTATAGCTTAATTACGAAAACAATTAAGTGCATTTGCCATCACAATTGAAAGAACTGCGCCCCTACGACGTTGGCTCCGAGATATAGCGGTCTCCGCTACGGGAGGTTTATAAAACGTAGCGAATTATGAGCAGGGTAATATGGAACAGGGTTTTACGGAAAAGAGGGAAAAAAACATGCCTGACGAATGGATCAGGACCGTGCCCATTATTGAAACAGTAATAGAGTAGCGTTTAAATTACAAGCTGTCGTAATTACCCGCCCCCCCTGGCTCACAGTGCGGTAATAAGGTATTAATTGCGCCAGAGAGCAAGTTCGACAAGGCATCGCCGAGAGAGTCGGTTCACGGAACGAAATGAGGTCGAGCACCGGTAACAATCTTGTAATAGGTTCATGTATATCTACGTATACAGCCTCATAATATATGCTATACTGTCACACGAACAAGCAGATCGAAATCACTTACCCACTCTTAACTCCGGTAGGGTAACGACAGTGAATATGGCCCAGCGAGTTAAGTTCGACCAGTCCGCCCATAAATATGCGTGGTAACAAAAAATCCAAACCCATCCACGCGTATTTTATTCTGGTAGTGATGCAAGAGGTTACTAAGAGGAATGCCACATGAGTTGGTGTGAGGCAAAAGTGGGGAATATGGGCCACTAAAAATATTGGCTCCGTATTTCCTACTTCCGGGAATACATCCCACTTCGGTGAAAGATTTATAAAGTCCTGGCAATGGTAATATTCAATACATTTTTTCACTGACATTGCGCGCTGGTTCGTCTTACTTGTTTATTTCGCATACTTGGTAATATGGATCATACGGTTTGGGTAATAATGGACCTTGCCTAAGAATGTGTCAGACATTTTAATTAAAGTTTCTTCGGAACCTCAAGTTTGTATGAAAATTAATTCAATTTTACTATTCGAACTACTACTATTATACTGTGATGTAAGATGGATTCATATTATCGTACTACGGGTGGTCTATAAAACTCCAGGAAGCTCGTGCGATATTTTCAAATCTCATCGCGAGCAAGATTAATACTTAAAATAGATCACTGTTATCAATAAATGTGAGTGAACGAAGTTTTAGTTTTTTTTTTAATTCGTATTTGTGCGAAAACGCACTGGTCCATCTTACCACGCCGCTTCATATGCACCACTTTTATCCTATTCCGTAAGAAGAACTCGCTTTTTTATTCACTGAAGATCAAGCCCGACTGCTTGGGATTCTTCTTGTTCCCATGGCTTAGCTTTCTCTATATCCGGCCGAAGCTCGTTTCCGATAATCACGGCTATTAATTAACGACAGGGTAAACCACTTTGCGATAATGGACCGCTCTTGGTTCGGTAAAATAGAGCACTGTCCTTCTATTTACACGATGGTGAAATATTTACTTCGTGTCTTGACTCATCGGTGACATCTTAACATAGTGAAATGTCAATTTTTCTAACAATTTATCTAACGTTTATGACATTTGTGTCAATTGTGTGGTTCATCTTAGACACTGCGCAGTCTTACGGGTCGACATAACCCTGACTAATTGCCAATACGTAAACGGCATGTGTTGCACGAAAGTCGGATGCACGTATGACTTATGCAAACTTTTCGACCAATTCATGTCAGTCGGGCTCAGTCGGTAATAAAAACGGTTATCCATTATTTTCAAGGGTACTCAACTTTTATGAGGAAAACCAAATTACTAATGTTTGCTCCACTATTAAATGAAAGCGTAAAAAATGAAAACTTGCCCAAGAATGTTGAAAGCACTTAAAAAAATACCGATTAGAGTTTTTGTTACCGACTGAGTCTGATTCATGACGCATGACAGAATGGCCCATATACGAATAAGGAACAAATATGGGATTAAAGAAGCGAATATGGGCCAGTTCATGTATCGTTGATCTACGTATCAAAAGACATGGGCTATGTTCAGCACTTTTACCCTAATAGCAATTATTAAAAGTGTCTCCATTCGAGAGTCTTATAGAGCGTGCTTGTAGTTTCAAATAAAAAAATTAATCGTAACGTACCACTTTTATTTATTGAAATATTCGAATATTATTATTTGAACGAAAAGCATCGTTAATTTCGATAAAACTTTCCTTATCACTGATAAAGGATACATTACCATAAACCTCTTCTTAAAAAAAATTGTATCATTACAGTAGAACTTCGATTATCTGAACCAATTGGGGCCGAAGGTCGTTCGGATTAACGAAAATTCGGATAACAGAACAGAACAGAACAGGATACTGAAGCTGTGTTAAACGATATACAGTAGTAGGCAATTGAAGTGGAACACGATATTTTTCGCCAGTTCTGGCAAAAGTTGGACCCTTTCACGTGTACTTTCGCCAAAATCACCTTGTTCCACTTCAATTGCCTACTACTGTATATCGAAAAAATTACAGTACCCATGTATTTAAAATAATTATGATGTATATATATATATTTTTTTTTTGTATGTTCCATCGTATACCCTCCTCGGGGTTTTACGTAAGCCGTCCCTTTCCTCCTATCACTCCCTACCCGCACTTCACTAAGCTAACCTAACTTCCAGTGCGTCTACAGCCGACTTAGCTACACTGTACCGCATTTGCCGAGGACACGGGGAAACTGCGAAAAACCCGTGTCGGTACAGACGGCCTTATATTTTTCTAATTCCTTGATGTTTTAACATCAAGAACTCAGAAAAACTGGTCTGCCGCTCAACATTCGATGTGCAAGCCGGTGTGGGGCTAAGCGGACACCCATCCATCTACTGGACACAAGCAAAGCTGCTCGACTTGGGAAATTGTGATGTATATTTGAGGAATAACGTGATACATGTATTTTTATGATATTCAACGGTTACTTCAAACCTTCTTCATCACGAAATCCACAATTTTCGTTTGGCGCAAGAGACTTGTACCTTTTTTCGCAGCCAATTTTTTAAAATGTCAGAGATTTTTTATTTGCCAACATCATAACAATGTGGTTGTCTTTCCCTTATCGAGTTTCGAAAGGGTTTCTATTTTTTTTTCCACCGTAAGTACATTAAGCTTACGCATAGAGGTGGAAGGACTGACCGTTGAATCCACACCGCACCAAACTACGAGACAAAGGTAAACGGCTCAGTTTCCGCCGCTGTCCTAATTTATAGGAGAGACCGGGGACAAAAGTAACAAAAATCCTTTTTTATTTTTATACCAACAAACCCGAGAGTCTAACGCTTTGGCATCCAATGGTGTACCATTAACCTAGTCTAAGGTATTTACTTAAAAAATTTCAAGCAGAAAGTAGCACGGAATTGCGAACACCGCCCCTTCAAAC
>JAPYZC010002587.1:0-19135 GCA_030522665.1 Ichneumoninae sp. A BG-2022a | reverse complement strand
TTCCGATGAGACTTTTCTTTTGACCGTATATGCCAGAATCCATGAGAAAAGTTGATTACAGTTTTTGTTACCGACCGCGGTATTGCACATGCTCTTAAGACTATAAAAAAAAATCACCCACCATTTTCCTTTCCTCAGCAGTCTGCGGTCTGAAAACGGCTCTCATTACGGTTTTTGTTACCAGCTGAGCATGGGTAGGTGTTCCACGTTCGCAAGTTCTCAGAGATGAGCCTCCGATTGTGATGAATTCCACATTACCAGCTCAGCATGGGCGCAAGGGTGTTCCACATCACCATAACGATAGATGGCGTTGTATGGAGTTTCTCAGTTTTAAATAAAAAAAAGGCGAACAGTCGTGTTGCGTCGCGAGTGATCGCAATACCGGCAACGATACGGGGAACTCATGTTTATTTTATGTTTCTAACATTAATAATACAACAATATTAGAGTGTACAACGTAAGAACAATACGCGGCGGAAGTGTCGAATCTCGGTAACCTTCGTAGATCAAACAGGTAAATTGTCTCGTCTGCTTTACACGCGTATGCTCAAATTTTTTACTCGTACTCGCCAATTTGTTTTCACGCTTAACCTCAGTTCCGTATTTTTAATGAGACGATTAATTCGCAGTTTTCCGGAAACGAAGTCGAGGATCTACCGTTAAAAAAATGCCAGACATCAAGGTCACACCTCTGGGCGCTGGACAGGATGTTGGCAGAAGCTGCATTCTCGTCACCATGGGTGGAAAGAATATAATGCTCGACTGCGGGATGCACATGGGCTTCAACGACGAGCGAAGATTTCCCGATTTTTCTTACATAGTGCCCGAAGGTCCTGTTACTAATCACATTGACTGCGTCATAATTTCTCACTTCCATCTGGACCACTGCGGCGCGTTGCCCTATTTCACTGAGATGGTAAGTCCCTGCCGCACAAATATACTTCATTGAATTACATTGTGATCTATCAAAACTCTACATAGCGAATAATAATAATCATGTGAATTAGTAAATCATAGTGAATTATCATAGTGAATAATAAAAATCATGACAATAAAAAGAAATATATATATAAAATTTTTTTTTTTTTTACAGATTTCTCCTTTATAATCAGTATAAAATAAATACTAATTTTTATAGCTGTGATATTATTTATAACGAATTATAAATAATATAATTCGAATTAGAATTATAAATAATTTATTTAACCATAATATTTTAATAATAATAATAATGTAATCATAATAATAATACACACGAACTTTTGCAGGTTGGCTATACAGGCCCTATTTACATGACCCATCCTACAAAGGCTATAGCTCCGATTCTCCTGGAGGACATGAGAAAAGTAGCCGTGGAGCGAAAGGGAGAAAGTAACTTTTTCACCTCTCAAATGATTAAGGATTGCATGAAAAAAGTTGTAGCTGTGACGTTGCACCAATCTGTGATGGTGGATTCGGAGCTCGAGATAAAAGCGTACTACGCCGGTCACGTGCTCGGCGCGGCGATGTTTTGGGTAAGAGTCGGATCTCAATCGATCGTCTATACGGGCGACTACAACATGACGCCGGATCGTCATCTCGGAGCAGCGTGGATCGACAAGTGTCGCCCGGATCTGCTCATCTCCGAATCCACTTACGCGACCACCATACGAGATTCCAAACGATGCCGCGAGCGGGACTTCTTGAAAAAGGTGAAAAACAAATGAAAAAATTGAAGGAAAGAAACTTTTCACTCGAAATTTCAACTTCGCTCGCGAGCAGTCGCTTGTTCGTCGTTCTGTAATAATTATTATAATACTAATTTTATTAATTATTTTATCAATTATTTTATAATACTTATTTTATCAATTATTTTATAATACTTATTTTATCAATTATTTTACAATACTTACTTTATTAAAGGTACACGAGTGCATAGATCGGGGTGGAAAAGTTCTCATTCCCGTGTTCGCCCTCGGCCGAGCCCAAGAGCTTTGCATACTGTTGGAGACTTACTGGGAGAGAATGAATCTCAAAGCTCCCGTTTACTTCGCCCTCGGTCTTACCGAGAAAGCGAACAATTACTACAAGATGTTCATCACGTGGACGAATCAGAAGATCAAGAAGACGTTCGTGCAGAGAAACATGTTCGATTTCAAGCACATAAAGCCGTTCGACAAAGCGTACATAGACAATCCCGGATCGATGGTGGTGTTCGCGACACCGGGAATGCTCCACGCCGGACTGTCGTTGCAGATATTCAAAAAATGGGCACCGAACGAATTGAACATGGTGATAATGCCGGGTTTTTGCGTACAGGGAACCGTCGGGCACAAAGTACTCAGCGGCGCTAGGAGAATCGAATTCGAGAATCGTCAAATCGTCGAAGTTAAAATGGCGGTCGAGTACATGTCTTTCTCGGCGCACGCCGACGCCAAGGGTATAATGCAGCTCATACAATACTGCGAGCCTAAAAACGTCATGCTCGTGCACGGCGAGTTTGCGAAAATGGAATATCTCAAGGAGAAGATTAAACAGGAGTTCGGAACTAACTGTTACAATCCGGCGAACGGCGAAACTTGCGTTATCACAACGACTTCGAAAGTTCCGGTGGACGCGTCGCTGGCGCTATTGAAAGCCGAGGCCAAACGCTACTCGGCACTCCCGCCGGATCCGAAGCGCAGGAGACTTCTTCACAGCGTTCTCATGCTCAAAGAAGACTGGGCCTGCCTGGTGGACACCGATGAGGTTCGCATTCGTCATTACTTCAGAGTTAACATTTTTTACACCTGAGAAACATTTTTCTTTTTTTTTTAATTGTAATTTTCATATAGCTTTCTCATAAAAGATGAAAATTAAAATTTTCACATTGCCTACTCATAAAGTTTAAAATTGAAATTTTCATATCGCCTTCTCGTAATGTTCCTATATTCGCAAAACTTCTTCTATGAGAAATAATTTTCTGTATTTTTGGCTTCCACATCGACGAAACTTCGTGAGTAAGGAAGCGGTATGAACATTTCGATTTTAAACTTTTACCAGGAAGCGATATGAAAATTTTACTTTTCAACTTTTATGAGTCACATAAACACACGGGGAGATTTTATCTAAATGTCAATATTCAATATGTCAAAGATTCTGAACACGTTTTAATACAAATGTCGAATTTTTTCTTTTCACCAAAACAAAGCATCCTCTGTGAGGAAGCTGCATGGTGGCCGCGGTCAGGGAAAACCGGGAAAAGTCAGGGAATTCCAAAATTGGTCAGGGAAAAAGTAAATTCCTTGACCAATTCCCGAACCTTCTATAAATAAATAAAAAGAACATAAAAGAGAGGATTAAAAAAATTGGGAACATTAAAAAAAAATAGAATTAAACATTAATACAATAATTAGGCATTTTCATTTGTATTGATAATTCAAAAAAAATAGAAGTCGTTAGAAGTTTGGTCGGGCAATATGTTTAAGTCATCAGTGAAAAGTCAGGGAATTTTTTGCCGGGGAAAAAAATGTGATTAAAAAGTGATTAAAAAGAATCGAAAATATCGATTTATTTTATTCGTATTGCGATAATTCTTCGCGAGGAAATCTGATCGCGCTGTAAACGGACATTATTTTCGCAGGTGGGCAAAGCCGCTGGAATAGCAAAGCACGTCGTGCGCTTCACATCTACGGTGCAAGTGAGGGATCCCGGACCGGCGCAATCCACGACACTCAAGTTGTTGCAGCCACTCAAGGAGAGATTGACCGGTTGGACGGTCCAATTGACCGACGGCTCGATCTCCGTTGAGTCCGTCCTCGTCAAGGTCGAAGGCGACGAGGAAGACAAGAAAAGCGTTTACGTTTCGTGGACCAATCAAGACGAAGATTTGGGAAGTTACATACTCGGCTTTCTGCAGACTATGTTAAATTGAATAATTTAAATCTAGAAAAAAAAAAAAGAAAAAACACAAATATGAAGAAAAAGAAAATCATCGCTTTGTAGATAAAAGAAAACACGCGCGATCGGTCTGTGATAATCGTTGTAATTAGTGTATTGTGCTACAAGGAAGGGAAGTGCGCTATTTTCGCTAAGTCGCGAACTTTAGCAGCCGAGCGAAGCGAGGGCAAAAATCACACGAAGTGAAAATCCGCGCCCTCCACTGCAGCATAAAATACTTTTCTTCCGATTTCTTTAAAATAACCACATTTCTTGCATCGAAAAATCGTCATATTTTCCCTAGGGTGTAATGAAAAAGTACTGCGCATGCGCACAGGTTAATAATGATCACCGGTCAATAATACGTAATTTTCCTCCCGTATTTTACGCAAGGAACGTGGTTATTTTAGCGCATTTGGGGAAAAAACATGTATGTATGTTAGTTATTCACAATAGTTACGGATAAATACATACTTTTGTAACTACGGCTCTGGGTTGTCGCTCAGCGTAGATTCCACGCCCTTCCCGATAATACAGTCGGATCTTCATGGATCGTCGTTAGTCGGGAAATAAATGAATGACAACGAAATACCGAGCAATCTGCAGGGTACATATATTTATTTTTAGTATATTTTTTATGCTACATTGCAACTGTTATAACATTAGACTACCAGGTGTTAAGGCTGACCAATTAATCAATGGATGTTACATCAACATTATCATCAGGAGTATTATTGTTTCTTTTTTTTGTTGTTTTCTTTTCTTAACTTTTTTTTGTTAAACAGAGATTCAATCAATAAATTGCAATTTAGTGACGAGATAACATTGACTTGATCGGGCGTAAGATCGACCAGCAACATTTCAGGCGCAACGATATCTCCGTTTAACACGAGTCTCTCTGTTTCGCAAGCCAGTGTTACCTGTCGAAAGGGAGGTCGGATGCGTTCACAATTCACCCACTTATTTCTGTATTTATAAAATTGTATATAAAATAAGTACAGTATAGAACGAATAAACGTTTGTTTGATATTAAACGACGAACAGCGGTTTATATATTTTTTTTTTTTTTTTTTTTTTTTTTTTTTTTTGTGAACCTTGCGTTATTCTCCGGATCTCTAGCAAACGGTCGGGTTACTCTTACAATCTCAAACTGGCTGACCCCGTCGACAAATGTTGACTACCATTCAATGCGTTCACCAAACCCTGTGATAATTAATTTTTATTTTCTCTTTTTTTTATATTCCCCTTTTGTCTTCGTAAACGGCACTATCATTATGATCCGCACGAGGGTGCGAGATATCGTCGGACGAGACGGGGGTGTTGATCTTTCGGTGTCGACACAGAAACACACCCTCTCTATTCACACAGCTTTCGGAGCTTCCGAGAATAATAATTCGATCGCAATATACAATTTAATTTTTTAATTTTTTTTTTTATTAATTTGATATGGTTTTACGGAATATTTCCGAATCCAGAAGTGCAAAATCATCTAAACGCAATTTTTTTTTCATATCTGACAATGTTACAAATTGATCGTGTGTAGGTGAAGGTGTCTTGGATTTTTTGTTTTACTTCGTGAATAGTCTTGTGACACAATTAAAATTGATTTTTGCTTTCAACACTCTACACTTTATTTTATTTATTTTTTTCTTTGCTAGAACTCGATTCCTTCTAGCTCAATTTTCGTTAGTACGAGACCTAATCATTCTGTGTCGGTTTATTGCACGTATGGTTCAATATCTATATATATTTTTTTTAAATCTCCCAAACTTACTTAAAAAATCCAGACGAATCCTCTGTCAATAAAGAATATTCGTCGAAGATTCGCCCTACAGTTAAAGTTCTCATCGAGTCCCGGTGCAAACCTTTGCTTCGCTTGAGAAATCCGCCTGTGAATAAGTATCTATTCGTATTCGTTTAATAAATGTGATACTGAGCTAATATATTTATTTTTTTATTTTTTTTTTGTCTTTTCTCATTTCAAATAGTCTGATTCTCGCTAATTAATAGCTGTTTATTGGGACTGTCGATCCCTGCTTTTCTATTAAAAAAAAAAACAAACTGTCAAATCCTGTTGATTTTCTCTAGTAAAAAATATGCAAATGAAACTCTCGTAATGCCTTTTGACGCGTAATACATGGGTTCAAGTTAGATCCTTAAATCTATGTATCCATCACACACCATTCTCAATAGTCTCGTTTACTAACTACGTTTATCTTGTTTTTGTGTACTTTTTTTTCTTCTTTTTCTGTTTTTTTTTCTTTTTTTTATCGTTTATACTTCTTCCACATAATAAAATATGATTTTTTTTTTTTTTATAATAAACATTATTCATAATATTTCATTATTATATTAGTCTTCTCAGTAGCAAAGTCACCGCCATTCGAGCGTCCACAGCTTGACTCGTGTGTGCTATTTAACACTATATTTCCTCATCTCTACCGACTGTAGTACATAATCCGTTAGCGCAGCTTGTTCTTAGACGTTACTTTTTTCCTGAACCACCCTGAAAATTAAAATTCATTGAAGTTACAAAAATTCGTGACGTCCGGACGAGGAACATTTTTTTTTTGTCCGCTAACACCATATCGATGGTCCAATGCAAGATTTCCGACGTTGAACCATCGATGTATGCCCCGAAAATAGAGTGCAAAAAAATATCTATATATAAAAATTTGACGAAAACACTTAACATAGTTAATTAACAAAATGCGTTTACGTTACGAATCAGCACAGTGTACAAGTACAGAAAATTTAACGAACAATACACATATCTACAACTAACAAATTACGTTGTTACGTGACTTACACATAAGTTCGATTATTACGCAAGCGTTTTAAATGCAAGTGGGCAAAAATGAGCCATGGGAAAAGGAAAAAACCATCGAAAAAAAAAATATGGCACAGCGAGTGAGATTATTTTTTTTAGCGACCATGACTGCTGTTATGGCTTGGTGAGGTCTACGGTGATAATTCGCCTATCCGTAATTGCATAATGCGCATCGATTGGCTATTCGAAGCTTCTACGTTTAAACAAGCGATCGAACAAGTGGACGTCCGTAATTTAATTTTTCTCTCGTTCGTCCATGAAAATTATTGATCAACTTCGATCTCCGAGGATGCACGAGTTTCGTCGCAGCCCTGAACTCCGATTAGCGTTCAACGTCATTGACACGGTGTTCTCGCCAAGATTATGAGACGATCAATAAATTGATCTACGGGTCACTAAATTAATGACGCTACGACCAGACCACATGCCGTCTACCCTGTACCACAGTGTTTGCACTTTTTATCCAGTAATCTAATTAAAATTCTACATACGTTTATTTCCCGTCCCTGACCGTACGATTTATCTAGTTAAACGATGACGCCGCTATCGATTGTACAACTGGGTGTACAACGACACACGAGACGCGATTGCTGAATTTAATCGACACGAAAATAACTAAAGAACAAAAAATTAAGGTAGTCCTGGCGAAAATTTCGCATAAGTTTCAGAGAAATGGATCGGAATTGCAAACACTTCTGGATGGCATAAAAATCTGAAAAAATGCAAGCATATTAAAGGTACTGAAAAGATTCATTTTGCATAACAATAATTCCAAAACGTTATTAACGAATCGACAAAAAATAAAATTGTATAACAAATCTTCCGGAAATCTAAATTTTTATTTTATAAAAACGATTCGTTCATTTTTCTGAATACGTACGAATTTTTTCAGATTGTTTAGTTCATCTTGAATTTTTGGTTTTTTATACGGGAAAAATGTGTACAAAGTCACGAAATTCAAAGTGAATTTTAAAATCTAAATAAATTCATACGTATTCAGAAAAACGAAGGTATTATTTTCATTTCTTAAAAAGTTAGGTTCCCGAGAGATTTGTTGCAATTTCATTTTTCATAAATTTGTTGATAACATTTTGCTATTATTATTACGCACAAGTAATCTTTTCGACACCTTTAATATGTTTGATTTTTTCATATTTTTATACTATCCAGAAGTGTTTGGAATTCCCTCCCACTTCACTGAAACTTATGCGAAGTTATTCGCAAGAACTAACTTGAGAGCTCGGCGATTGTTACGATGGATTGTGAGATGGTGCACGATACATTGCTAAAAAAAATATGTACATCGACTATAGCTCCTATTCGAGTAAAAAAAAATTGAAACTGCGAATAATTCACACTACACCCATCACTACATAAATTAGCCTCTGTGATCGTAGACGGAAAATAAAATAAAATAAATTCTCTGCATATTTTCGTTGATGAAACGCCTTTTTTTGCGACAAAGAGAGATCGATCGAACGATCACAAACATTATGTAAACGCCTACGACTTTACAACGCACAAATAATATTACACCGCAAGCAAATATACTTAAGAGAAATAACAATAAAAAAGCCACTCTCTCGATCTTACGACATCGCGCTGCGACAGCAGCGTCTCGTCTGATTGTACGAATCTTAATACAGTTACACAAAATTTGTTACACGACTCCGGAACGTTCAAGATGCAAGACACATTCATTATGCACTATGACGATTCAATAGAGAAGGAGAAGAGAAAGATAGAGAAACAAAAAAAAATCCAAAGTCCATTAAAACTAGACACTATAATGAACTATGACAATAATCATTTTTATGAAAACATTTTTCATTGATAGAGAATGATGAATCGTTAATAGTTTGAGAGTGGCTTAGCCGTCAACCAAATTTCGAAGAAGCGTATGAAAAAAAAAGAAAAAAAAACGAACAATTAAAGTTTTCTATCGAGTCAACAACTCAATGTACAGAGCTTGTAAAATAATAATGCAATGACAAAAATTATTAGATGTGATGTGATAATATATAAGAGTCGAACACAGGCTTTCTACTCGGGGCTCGGGTAGAGCCCGTTATTCGTTATTACAAATTGCCAAGAATTTACATTGCAGAGAAAAATATTTTTTATTTTTATTTATTTTTTTGCTGATTTTTATTTAGCGTACCTGCAAAACTGCGCCGTTTTTTCGTAGGTTTCACAGTGGACTGTCGAAACAACCAGAATACAAAAGATAGTTATTTTGTTTACAACGCCGTACTAATACTGATTAAATAAACTATCTTTTTTTTCCCGCAACACCCAAGACGAACAGTGCATCGGCCTAAGCTTCGTCGTTGCTCGTAGGAACCGGCAGTTTTAACATCGCTATCCGCTTTGTACTACAGTAGAATTTTCGGATGACAAACACTGGGACAGTTGGACGGCATCCGGAACGATGCAATTATTATCATATTTTCGATTGTACAACGGGGTTCTTGTTTTTCAACTGCAATCACAGTTGCTTCGTTCAGACTGTATCACCGCTCATCTGACTTTGAAAGGACACACACAGAAATATCTTAAATTCAGGAATTCTGAAAAAAACGCAGCTTCACACTAAAAAAAAAATGAAAATTAAATGCACCGGCCCGAAAGTTTTTATGCAAAAACTCGTACATTAAATTGAATGTACAATTGTGCCGAAAAATGTATAGACTTTGACGGTGAAATTAAAGTAAATTGTTGAATTGAAAGTACTTCTATAGTAAAATTAAGGTAAATTATTGAAAGTAAAGTATTTCGAAAGTTTTTCATATACGCTAATTTTTCATCATAGTTGTACATGAAATTTAATATACCAGTTTATGCATAAAAACTTCCAATATGAGTGCATTAAATTTCATACGAATTTTTTCATAGTGAAGTATAAAGGGACACAGTAGTGGGGCACAGAGAAAACGTTTCTCCTATACAAGGGCCAGGATCGGACAGAGTTACAAGTAATATGCGAAGCGATTCGAAATCGAGACAGTGTTACGGAAAACCCCTCGAATTCCGTCCCGCTCGTTACACGTTTACCAAACACCCTCCGACCGTCAATCTCATGCCACTTGACTGCGGTCGCTACGCCACCAAGGATATTAATTCGTAAAAAACTCCACTAAAAAAAAAAAAAAAAAAAAATAAACGTAACCAACGCAAGTCAACGTTAGCTTTAAACTACAATCAAGAAGACATCGCCTCCCTTGACCAAACATACGATCTACTGTAAACAATAACTGTATCAAGTTCTACGCAGCTCGGGCAATATAGTGTATTAAAAAAAATTATCAGGCTCTCTACGATATCGCAGCGATCTTTTTTTATTCTCACAGACGTACGCCAAAACAATTGCGAATAACTCGTATTAGAAAGTTTGCATTAAAAGTGTCTTCGCGCAATCGAAGCTCAGAGTGCGTCCAGGCGTTTCGCGCGTGACAAAACTTCGCGCATAAAGGACAAGCCCAAAGGACATTACGCATATTCGAGGTCCCGGCACAGTTTTCTCCCCCAGTCACAAACGATCAGTACGATCTCATCGTCTACCTTGCATAATTCAAATACGAATGCAGTAAACTCGGAGCAAGGGCAAACAAATAATTCGTAATTCGTTCGGAAAAATTAACGAACAATATGCGGTGCACCAAAGTATCCGTTTACTTTTCAAAAAAAAAAATAAAAGGAAGAAGAAAAACGTACAATCATCGTTCCCCGAAATAATAAACTCCCAACGATTTCGTAAGACTATGAGTTTACCTTCCTCTTTTTCTTGTGCTTTTTGTGTTGCTGGCCGTTCAAGGGATTCCAACTAGCCTGTGTGTTGTGTTCTGTCGTTAGACAGGTTTTAGAATATATTTCTGAGGTAAGGGAGCTGTTGTCGGTTTCTTGTTGCGACTGAGCCAAATTGATGGTCTCGCTTACGGAACAGTTTTCGGGGTCTGCGTTCTTGAACAGGGTTTTTTCTAACGCAGCTATCAGAGACTCTGTCGCTCTTGTCGGCTGCATATGGTATGTATATAATATATATATGTATGTATTATTAAGTTAATTTATTAGGGTATCAACCAATTAGTATCCGAAGCTGGGAGCGGCAGGCTTCTCGGTCGAGGATCGAATTGAATTTATGGCTGGCGCGGTCGAGTCTCAAACGGGAATAGCAAAATAGAACGCGAGAAAAATGCCGTTCCCATTTCCAGTGCTATATTTGTACGCTTGGGAATGTGCTCTGGGGCAGCGCTTCGTAACTACCGAATACGGGGTAACGAAATATATAGTACGTCTGATAATTTTTGAGACAAACGGAAAAAATTGAAAAATATATAGATTTTTTAATAATGAATTGGAGATGTGCCTATACCTCGAAAATACCTTTCGCAGACTTAGACAAACCAAACCGTGTATCGCTTTCGGGACGCGTATGTCAAGCAGAAAAAAGTTATGGCGGCAGATTAAAAGCTTCTCTTTTGGATTATTTTTGTATACGCTTGTATAAAAGAGACATTGACACAATGCTGAATGCATGAAGTCGCTTTGCGCATGGACAAATTTGCTTTCTTTTTTGTAAAAAAAATTAATTGAGTTATTTTTTTTTATATTTTTTTTTAGGATTTCATACAGCGTTATTTGTAAAGTCACACTGCCACGTGTGTCTCCCCATGCCGTTACGATTCGTTACGGATTATTAAGATTCGAGCGTCCAACTCAAGCTTTTACTAACCTCGGATTTTGATGAGTCGGAAGTAGCTGGGCCGTTTACGGTCGACTGATCGGAGATACTACTGGCTCCGCATACCTCGGTCTGAAAGTTAAAAAAATTCATTTCCGAACTATCTCTATGCAGTAACAGTAGTAGAAGGTAATTATTTTTCTACGGAACATTTTCCGCGTTACCTTCAGCCGCGATACTTCGCTTTGCAGTTGCGTTACTAAATTTTTTTCTTGCGCCAAACTTGACTCCCGGCTCTCGATGATCGACCGCAGATTCGCCACTTCCTCATCCAGCTTTGTCCTCTTGTTGTGTTCATTTTGTAATTGTTGTGCTAACGAGGCTTTCTCCTGTCGAACAATAAGTACCGTAAATGAAGCAACAAAATAACGTGTAATGAAATAAAGAGTAATGTAATAAAAAGTAATAAAATGGAGAGTAATAAAATAAAACTAAGTAAACGAAAAAAGTAATTTTTTTCGTGCACGTGACAAAGTTGTAACGTACCTCTTCGATGAACGAATTTTTCTGCGCCGCTCCCAATGCCAGCATTTCAGCCTTCGATTCTGCTCGCAGAGTTTCCTCCTCTGCCAACCTCGATTCGAGTTCCGAAATTTTTTGTTGTAGCTGTACAGTAAAAGTCGACGATCACAATCCAAATATTCCTTGATATGGAAAGCCAAGGAGAAAGTAGGAAGATCAAGATAAAGCTACGGTTACAGTTGGCGAGACAAAGTATTTTGAGTTTCGCATATCTAGTGTATAGGCAACTCGGGCACAAGCTTACAAAGCAGTCTAGCTATGGCACGAAACAGGGCGGCGGGGGAAACCTCCGTACCTCGCTTGTGATGGCAGGAAGAGATTTCTCGATACAGCTAAATGCAAACTCGACTCCGTCACTGTCATAGACGAGGGAGTCCGCAGTATCGTGAGCTTCTGTGCTCGCCAACTGCCACAATTAAGAGAAGCTCCCGTTTGTTAATCTATAATTACCGAATGCCGCTCGACCCGCATTAAAAAAAAAATTATCCAACTTAAAGTGTACCGACAGTGTCGGTAAAACTTTCTCTCACCGTTACGAAAATTCCCATTTCCATTAATTCACACATTCCCGTTAGTTTGCCGTTACACCGGAGATTAATGATTGCGATAAACGTTACGAATGCGGCGGTTTCCGCAACGGAACTCACCTTCTCGTTCACCGTCGATTTGTTCTGAAGCTCTTTCAGTTCTAGCCTAAGATTCGTAACTTCGTTCTCTTTCTGCAAAAGCTGCGATTCCCATCTTGATTCTTCGGTCTCGATGTGACTCTGGAGTTTGTTAAGCATGCCCTCCTGCAATTAAATGGACAGTGGCATTCAGGTATCCGTCTGGACTATGAACATTAATTTAATTCACTGGGTGGGAAAATTGCAGTTTTACGCACGCTTCGCACCTGCGAAAAATCTCAATTTTCACACATTGTGAAGTAAAATTTGTTACGATACCCATGCGAAATGTTGTTTCTCAACTCGTGTGATTGCTACAATCGTCAGAAAACGTTTTATCGCGCTAGTATCGTAAATTGGTATTTTCGCACACTTTTTTCACACTCCATCTACTGTTTCGCACGCCTTCGCCACGCTGCCGGCATCAAATCCGGGAGTTTTTGTGCATTTCTTATAAAAAGTAGTATGCGATATTTGTACGAAAAAGCGGTCTTCTAACCGCAGTTGTCCACTTTACACCCTTAGTCTAAAGACAGCTTTTTCGCACTAGTATCGCAAAGTACTGTTTACAAAAATTTCGATAATTTTTACGACCGGGACTAACCGTGTCGTCGATGATTTGCTTGTAATGCGAAACCATGCCCTGAAGGTTTCTGTTCTGCTTCTCGAGTTCCGGACTCGCGGTGGAGCTTCCTCTCTTGCGCAACTCCGTCAGGACGACGTTGACCTGTTCCTCGAAAGCCACGAGCCAACGGTCGTAGGATTTTTCGGACACCTTGACGTCGGGGAATATCCTCTGCAGGAGGGACTTCGTGGATTCTTGTTCGTCGGCCTTTATCTTTTCCACTCCTTCCTGTGGTGGAATACAATTTATTGTTGTAGAGCGCATCGAGAAAAATTAATTTAAAGGCCGCATTGACATGATCTACCGATGCTGTCGTAAATACAATAAAACAGGACGATAATCTTTGCGAGGGTAACGTCAAGGTCGACTTACGTCAATGCATTTGCCGATATTGGTTTTAGCACGCGACTCGGCAGCGGAAAGAGCTTCCATCACTTTCCAGTTCTTAGTACGTAACTCCTGCGGTAAGTGTCAGGTTAAAAAAAAAATGAAAAAAAAATTATAATTAATTTTTTTTTAAATGCGTTTCAGAGTCAAGGAAAGATAAGTGATAGATATGTCGACGAATGAAGTTAGAAAAGTGATGGAAGCAGATGACGTTGTCGTAGGGTAATTACAACGGAAGTAATTGCGAAAGAGCGCTTACGTTGTTCTTCGATCTCTGCGCTTCCAGGTCGTCCTGCAGTCGCTTTGCGGCGGTGTTCTGTTTGTTCACGTCGCTCTGTAGATTCTCGACTTGGGTGCGGAGCTGGCCGAGTTCCTGCACTTTGTTCGTTAATTCTACCTTTAAGGCATCGAGTTGGCTGTCCTTTTGCTTCAATCTGCGAAACGACACGAAAACAAACACACGAGTCAAGGATACCGTTTGGAGGCGATCCAAATTATCAATGAAAATTCATAATTGTTTACTCGGTACTCACAAATTGGTGTTCTCCAGTAATTGGACATTGTTCTTCTGAGACTTCTCTTCAACGCCGTTCTCACGACCCTCAGCTGCCGGACGTTCCGTGCTCGCTGCCAATCGCGACGCGAGCGACTCGTTCTCCTCCCGCAACTGCTTCAGCTCCTTTTGCAGCTCGGCAAACTTGCCCAACTAAATGAAGATAATTAAAATTTTAGAAAACAAAGAAACTCTGGGACATCCGAGATAAATGTTGAAGCATCATGGATCTAGTAAAATTTTGATTTGAAGAGACATGACATGAAATTTGTTGCAGCGGCGCCAAACGCCAAATTATAAAAGAAAAAATCAAATAAACAAATAAATAAAAAATGCTTGCATACGTGTATCGATGTTAAAAGGGCTTGACCGATACATGTGAATAAATAAATTTATAAAATTCATCTTTGGCAAATCTCTGTCAGTGCAGGGCTTTAGGAAGAAAAAAATTGTTAACTCCTAGAATTTAATTCTGTAAATGATCTTCCCCGAGCGAAGTTTGTACGGTCCGAAATGCACCCGTTATAGCTTGAATGAAATTTAGTGTCATACTGATATCTTCCAGGTCATACACCTATGACCCTGAAGATATCTCCATGACGTCAAATTTCGTCGTTGGAAATTCTCTGTCAATGCGCCGCTTTTGGGAGAATAACAAAATCGTTTACTCGTAGAATTTTATTCTCTAAGCGAATTTCCCCGACGGCAGTTTGTGCGATGCGAAACACAACCGTTATAACTTGAATGGAATTTATCGTCGGGCTCGTAAAGAGACTGACCTGTGCCGAAAGCCTGTCGTTTTCTTCCTGCAGTCTCGTGATCTGCAGCTGAATATCGCTAGATTTTCTGTCGCCGTTTTGAAGCTCGGATTTTCCGATGTCGGTCGCCGAAGCAGCGGATATTTCGACCTCGAGCTTCGTCAATTTCGCCGTGGCTTTGGTCAGTTGCTCGATGATGTCTTCGTTATCCGTACGCTGTTTTCTCAAATCTTCCTGCGCCTTCGAAAGCTCGGATCTCAGACGAGTTATCTCGCCCCTCTCGTCCCTCAGGACGGCGCCCAATTTCGCAGCCTCCGACTGGTAGTACTTGAGCTGTTCCTCCTTCTCGCCGATGGTCGATCTGAGATTCGCGATCTCGGCCGCCTCGGATTTCGCTTCGTTCTGAGATAGCGAAAGATCGGACTTCAGTTTCATCAGCTCGGACTGAACCTTGTTCAGCTCGCTCTTCAAAGCCGACGTTTCGTTCGCCTCGGCCTTCGACATCTTAAGCTCCGCCTGGAGCGAGTGAACTTGCTTCTGCAATTCTTGTTCATGACGATGAGCTTTCTGCAGTCTGTGATCGGAATCGGCGTGGGCGTGATGAGATTCCTATAAAAAAAATTATTGCTTTATCATCGGTTCACGGCGAGATGGCGATAAAAAAAATATAATAATCGACAACTAAGACCAATGCTCGGACGTTTAAGTATCTCCAGATTCCAGCAGTTATTAATTGGGCGAGAACAAATTTTGTGAGAATATTACTAAAACAAATGGCAAGCTGATAGTTTCTAGTCTCCAAAACACATCGGTCAATAATACACAATGTTTCCGACAATCATAAATTTCGAGAATTCCGATGTACGAACTCAACTAGTTCATATTAACTAAAAGAGTTTCCTTGCCATTTATTATAATTAAATCGATGAATTAGGCCAACAGTTCCGTAGTTATGACGTTAAAACAGATATTTAAAAACGGAAAATTTAAAAACGTAAGAAAATTCTGAAAAAATTAATATGCCTTCTAGAAAATCAACGAATTCATTTGAAAAGAAAAAAAAGGTTCACTGATAATTTATTGAACCATTTTTTTAGCCATTTGCTAATAACTTCTTGACACTATTATTATGCAAAATTAGTGTTCTTGGCACCTTTAATATATTTGATTTGGTTCAGATTTTTATACCATTAGGAAGTGTTCAAATTCTCACTGAATCCCAATGCATCCTTAACAAAATGCAACAATCGAACATCTTTTAGGAACCTCAACCTTGTACAACTTTTTCCCTGCATCAAATAATGTTTGCAAACCCGGTTGCGAGTGTCAAATTGGAACGCTAATACTCAAATCCAAAACAAATCAAATCCGCATAAGATCGTCCGACGACTGGGACGTCTCCGAGCATCGCTACTGTTACCGTGACTCAATCACCTCGACTTGTCTGGCCATGTCCTGTATTCTTGCGCTCGCCTCCTTGATATGCTGAAGTTGTCCCTCGGAGTGCATAAACTGATCCTGCATCATGCCGAGCTGTTGCCGCAGCATTTCAATCTCGGCGGTGCTGCTCTCGCAGGTGGCCTGCAATTCCGACGTAACGTTTATGTTCACGTTCTGAAGTTCCTGTACCTCGACGTGTTTCTGTGCCAGTTGTGCCTTCAGTGCGTTCTCATTGTCGCGCATTTGTGCGAACTGTACTTCGACAATCTCGAGCTGCTTGCGCTGAGCGATGAGTTCCTGCTGCATGTGACCCTGCGTCTGTCCCTGATCCTCCTGCATCTCGTGGATGATGGCCGCGTCCTCGATCACCTTCGCCTGAAGCTGCTCGATCTGCCGGGCAAAGCCCTGTTTCTCAGCCGCGTGAGACTCGAGGATGTGCTGCATGCGAGTGTGAAGCGTCTGAGCGTCGGTGACCTTGGCGTTGAGGGCCTCTTCGAGCTGCTTGATTATGCCGTTCAAACGCGATTTCTCCGAGTTCAATTCGGCTCGAACCTCGTTCAGTCTGATCTTCAGTGTCGCGTTGGTCTCGTGCTCCTCGGCGAGCGACTTGTCCTTCTCGGCCAGTTGCTTCTTCAGCTTTATGACCGGGTCGGCTCGGCCCTCGGTCCACTCCGAATGCTCCAGAGGATTGTCCAGCTGCTTGTTCAGCAGTTGGTCGATCAGTATCTGAATCTCCGACCGGCTGAGCTCGGCCTTCTGCACGAGCGGCATCAGCAGCGACACGTTTATGCCGTCCCGGTCGCCTCCGATCTGAGCAAGTATGTCGTTCTTCTTCTTGGTCTTCTTCGATTCCTTCGCCAGCGGCGCCGCGGCGGCCACGACGGACTCTTTCACCTCCTTCGCCGCAACCTCCTTCTGCACCTCTCTCGTCTCCCTGATCGGCTCCTTCGCCACCTGCTGAGGCGCGCTCACGCTCGCCACAACTTCCTTCTTCTCCTCCCTGATCTCCTCCTTCTTCTTCGCCGGTTCCTTCACATTCTTCTTCGTTTTGGTCGGCGTCTCCTTCGGCGACTTGTTTATCGCAGTCTCCGACTGGACCAACTGCTGCAGGCTCGCTCTGTCCCTCTGCGAAAAATAAGAGATTCTCGGTTTCGGGCTATTTGGATGGTTGAAAAAACCTCTGACGATTCTGAGGTTTCTTTTTTTTTTACGTGATTCAATAATCGGAAAATTGTCATTGAAATATTCTGACCGTATCAACTTGTCAATCCGTGCCCCGCTTCAAATTATACTAGTCTAAAAAAAGGGTCCAAGATTTTTTTAACACGAGTTAAATAATAGCAAAGTTAGTACACCAGCCCGTCATTGTGATCTAAATATTCTAATACCAACTTATCAATCCGTGCCCCGCTTTGATTTACCGGTTTACAAAAAGGGTCCAAGATTTTATTTATTTTTTAACACGAGTTAAATAATAGAGAAGCTCCGTTAGTCGACCAGTCCACAATTTTGCTCCAAATATTCTGATATTAACTCATCAATCCGTGCCCCGCTTCGAATTACCGATTTAAAAAGAGGGTCTAAAATTTGATTTATTTTTTAACATGTGTGTTAAATAAGAGAAAAGCTGTTAGTGCACCAGCCCACAATTTTGCTCCAAATATTCCAATACCAACTTATCAATCCGTGCCCCGCTTCGAGTTACCGGTTTACAAAAAAAAAACCACTCCCAATACAACTCACGCTGTTGCTGCGGAGTTCTAAGCTGTCCTTCGGGCGAATCCGATCGAAATGATTCACCTCGGGAACCGGATTTTCCGTCTGTACAAGTTCGCTCGTCTCGGCCGAGGGTTCATCCTTGTTGACGAGAATCGGCTTTACCTTTTCGATCTTGCTCTTCTTCTTGGCACCCTTGCTAACTTCCTGCTAGATTTATCCATTCCAACAGAAAAAGAAACAAAAAAATGTTCCCGCAAGTGTTAAACAAAGCTGCAGAGTTTGCACGACTGTGGTTCGATCGACAGTCGTATAATCGATAGGAAAACATGCGTAAAAAAAAAGGTAAATAAAAATAATATTTTGCCAAGAGCTTTCGGGGGACGGACGATAATATTATCGAACGATAATCCACAACGCCAGCGATTTTTTTGTTGATGTTATTCAGCGATATGGTAATGTTAATTCTGCGCCAGGGTCGAAGCACCGAGTGAGTTACATGCGGTATCGTTGATAGCGTAAAATCAACGTGTTTAGTGGATTAGAATTAAACGAAGACTTGCGAAATATTCGAAGGATCGTTAACCCTACAAATCGAAAAAATTAACTTTTTGCTGATTTTTTTCCGGTTTTCAGTCTTCAATTTCTCGTACACCATTCTCTTCTTTATAAAAAATGAAGACAACCATGTATGAGAAAGTCTGTTCATCACTATAGGAACGGTTTTATAATCGAGAAAAGCGTGGGGTGCGTTCGGACCCCAGTCATGAGTTTGAAGGTAAAAAAATGAAGTCATGAGTTGTAGGGCGAACGACGTCGTCACCTTGGGGATGCTTCTATTTTCTGTTCTGGACAAACATGCATACCTGCAATTAATAAAACGATTTTTGTTTTTAATATTATTTAAGGTAGTACTAGCACAATGACTGACGCCGTCTAAGTTCGAGAGAAAAAAGACAAAGATTACAAACACTTCTCGATGAGAAAAAAATCTGAAAAAA
>JAPYZC010002586.1:0-14193 GCA_030522665.1 Ichneumoninae sp. A BG-2022a | reverse complement strand
CATAGAATAGGATAAAGTAAGATAAGGAAGGCAAAACAAAGCAGTGGATTACATAAAGATTACATATATATGTTGTACATGTCGATACACTGAGAAAAATAAATTGTTGGATTAAGCAAATGCGCGGTGACATACGTTCGGGTGTGTATTTAGTTGGTATAACAAAAATGTTTGTTTCGATCGAGAAATTTTTAATAAATTGAAGCAATTAATCGTTTAACAAAACAATGCTTTGTTCGTGCCAAAAAAAATAACAAGTTTGATCGTATGTCACTGCGACTTTTGGTTAATCGAACCAATTTTTTTTTCTCAATGTACAAATCTATATTTGCACGTTCCAAGTCTATTATTTATACGGAACGAAGAAACAAGCCTAGCGGTAAAAAAGAAAAGTTTGTACTTTTTACAACTGATTGTCCACAAATGTCGACAATTTTTTATTTGTTGATTTTCCGATCGCACCATGCGGCTCTAGTTTTAGAAACGAAAATACAAACTAAAATTGTTAAAATTGTAAAATTGTTAATGACACGGGAAGTAAATGGACAGGTTTGTATATTCAAACCTGGACAAACGAGTTTGTCACTTATCTGACAACATTATTTTTACGAAAGTTCGTATTACGAGTTGCAAAATTATTTTTCACTGTGTATGTCAATCTACTGCACCATTAAAAAAATATATAAATATAGAAAATCTACATTTGCGCGTTTCCAGCCCGTTATTTATGAGGAGCTAAGTTTATACTTTTTAGAACTTATTGTCCACGAAAATCTACCATTTTTTATTTGTTAATTTTCCAATCGCACAATCTGGCTCTAGTTTTTAAAATAAAAGTATAAGATAAAATTGTTAATGACACGGAAAATAAGTGAATAGTTTTGGATATTGAGTCCTGAACAAACGAGTTCGTCACGTATTTGATAAAATTATTTTTACGAAACTTTGTATCTCGATTTTACGAAATTCTTTTTTTTACGTCGATCTACACCATCGACTTCTCGACGCGCCAGAGTCATCCGCGCAACGCGCAGCTTTGGCACGCGTAACTACATACACGCAAAGCCACTTTAAACAAACGTTAAACTACTCGACAGGAGTAATTGTGCGAGCAAGGACGATTGTGGGTCGCTGCGCAGCAAAAAAAAGGTTTTTACATCCGTCCAAGCATTTATTGTTGACGAAGGTGCGCGGGTATTTTTCTTGTTAATTTCACAATGTTTTTTAAAAGTCGGTCAACGTATCGTATTTTTATCCAAGAGAATAAAAAAAGTTGTAAAATTAACGAGAATAATAATGTGGGTTTCCGCGGACGAGATATGTTTGTTGAATGTGCGGGTCTTGTTCACCGTGCCGAAGAGAGAAATGAGAACGAAACGTAGATGGAGATTACGTGAGCGCTCATGCGAGCCACATTCCGACGCGCATAAGCGGCAAGGTGGACGTCGCACGTTTGCCATAGTATCGACGAAAATAATAATGCTGAAATAAAAAAATATAGTTGTGAAATAAAAATGGCAGTATAGCTACTGCCATTTTTTTAGTCACCGTGCGGCTATTACTCAAAAAATTAAGATTTTTTTAGTTAGCAAAAAAAAAATTATTTAGGATAAATTTAATTGCCGGAACTGCAGCTACTGATTTTTTTTCCAGTCTCAATTCTGTTTGTCGTGTCTCAATTCTTTTTTCCTGTCTCCATTCTTTTTGTCCAGTCACAATTCTTTTTTCCTATCTCCATTCTTTTTGTCCAGTCTCAATTCTTTTTTCCTATCTCCATTCTTCTCGTCCAGTCTCAATTCTTTTCTCCGGTCTCCATTCTTTTTGTCCAGTCTCAATTCTTTCTTCCTGTCTCAATTATTTTTTTGTCTCAATTTATTTTTGTGTCCAGAACCAATTCGTTTTTCCAGTCTCAATTTGTTTTCTTGTCCAGTCCCAATTTCTTTTCCAGTCAATTCTTTTTCCAGTCCCAATTCTTTTTTTCCAGTCCCAATTCTGTTTCCAGTCCCAATTCTTTTTCCAGTCCCAATTATTTTTCCAGTCCCGATTCTTTTTTCTGTATTACGACAAACGTCTCGCGCAGTAGCCGCAGAAGTTCGAAAGAATATTCCGCAATCGACGAACAGCGGTATTCACCTCGAGGCACACAGAGAGAGAGATAGAGAGAGACTTATCTCATCAATGATCACCGAGACACTGCCGAAAATCGAGTCGCAGAACCGCGAAGGGAGAGGCTAATCGAGAATCGCGTGAGAGGTCGCCGGGAACAAGGTCGAACAACTGCGCCGTCGGATATCCGAGCGATCGGACACTCTCACACCAAAATACACAAGGAAACGTCCTCCGCAACGGCAATGCCCTTGGTAGCCGCGAACTTCGTTAAACACGCTCGCCCAAGAATAACCCCGCTAATAAAAATAACAAACAAAAATAAAAGAACTAAAAAAATATAAACTAAAGTCCTCTCAAAAAAAGTCACCGTTCCACAGAGCCAGAGAAAAAAAATGTGCTTCGACGAACCGTCATAGATCGGTACAAATGATTATTTTTTTTTCGATTACTATTGTTATTATTTTAACGTACTACGTACGCGCGCAAATCGGTGATATATTTGGGCAGCCACAGCGGTGGCGGCGACGGCGGCGACGGCACAGCGAGGAGCGAGCGGCACACGCACGACGGGCGTGCGTCGAGCGCGTTACGAGCGTGAAAAGGACTGAGGAGAGAAGCTCGACCGGATATGTATTGGCGCAGAGCTTCGCCGAAAGCTCCACCCACCCGTGTTGCTCCCGGAGTGGGAGTGTTCGGCTCGACCTCGAGCTTGCGCCCTTCAGCGAGAAACCGGCCACCTGCCTCGCTGGAAAGCACAACCCCTTCCGTCCTCTGTTACCCTTGCCGCGCTTTGCCTGCCCGCCTGCCCAACTCCGTGCGGAGCTCGCTTGGCTTTTTTCCAAAGTTCCCTCGGTGCGCTGCGCTCGGAGAGGCTTGCGGCCTCGGGGATTCACCGCGTCTCGACCGCCACTGTTCGCCTCTTTAGCATCAACCTCAGTCTCGGTACTCAGTTTCTCTCGCTCTCTCTCTCTCTCTCTTTCTCTGTCTCTCTCCGTTCTCCATTCTCGCTCACTCTCTAATAGTACTTTATGCTACTTTACGCGTATACTAACTATATCAAACTTGACTTCTGCTAATGGGCGCCGTTTGCGGATCAAAACTCGCTATAATTGGAAGCCTTATGTGTGTCCTTTTATCGTCGATGCTGGAGTAATCATTTGTCGAAGTCTTTTGTGGTACCGGATGTTGTTTTAAATAGACTTTTTTTTATCGTGGGCTTGGGGCATTGTTGTGGAAAATAATAATTTGTTGTAAATTTAGTTGTTTTTATATGATTGGAAATTAATGGAATTTTGGTGATGGCAAATTTTATGGACAAACGTTTTAATCGATGCACACCAACTATTTTAGTTTAATTTTTATATTCATAATTTAAAGATCTGAATTTAAAATTATAAAAAATGTTATGAATTTTGGCGGACTTGTGACTAATGATCAAAACTCGCTATAATTGGAAGCCCTCTGTGGGTTCTTTTATCGTCGATGCTAAAGTAATCGTTTGTCGAAGCCTTTTGTGGTACCGGATGTTGTTTTAAGTAGACTTTTTAATCTCGTGTTGGGCTTTCGCATCGTCTTAAGGAATCTCGGTGTTTGGGGCATTCTTGTGGAAAATAATAATTTGTTACAAATTTATTTATGGTTATATAACTGGAAATTAATGAAACTTTGTTGACACGAAATTATATGGAGAAATGTTTTAATTTTTTATTCATTTTATATTCCAAATATAAACATTCAATGACAAAATTATATAAAATTATATTATTAATCGTTGCAGACTAGTGAAAAATGATCAGAAACTCACTAATTAGAATTCGATGTCCTTTAATCGTCATCACCGTTAAATCAATCATTTTAATCTCGATTCCGGTGTCTAAAATTCTTTTGAACGAGAAATTCATTTCGAAAAATCTCGATTTACTGATTGGAAGAATTTCGTATCGTCTTAACTAATGAGTAGCTCATCGGTGTATTTCTATCCTCATCTGAGCGTCACGCCCAAAATGCGATTCCTTTCGAAGCGCCCAATCACCTATACCATAAACTCCTTTCCTTGTTCACCCGCGACATATTTTACCTCCATTCGGATCCTTACCGCACAATCACTCCTACGAACATATATATATTTTTTTAAACGCTGTATAAAATTTGCGACCTCGCTCCACTATCCAACCGAGACACGATCGTTACTAACACCGATGTCTCGGCGTTAACGCAGCGAGTCAGGGTCAGGAGAGCCGAACAGTCGAAAGCTTCCGTCACTACAGCACGAGCAGATCAGACACCATCTCTGCACAGCCTCCGTCAACACATCGACCCGTCGACAAATTATTCCATGACCTACAATACACACGGTAGAAAATGACCATGAAGATATCCGCATGACATCAAAATTCATCTTTGGCAAATCTCCGTCAATGCGCTGCTTTGCGAAAAAAAGAAATTGATCACTCGTAGCATTTTGGCAAATTGTGGCAAAACACGGCCATTATTATTATTATACTCGATGAATTTTAGTCTCATGCGCAGATCTTCAGCTCATGGTGGAAAAAGGTTTTTACGTCAATAAATATTTCTCTTTCACGAAGAATCCCAACAATTTTTTGTTTTTCGTTAAAAATACGGTTCTTTGACGAATAATAAAAATTGTTGGGACCTTTCTGGAAATGAAAATGTTTGTAAAATGTACGAAGCTCTTTTGACTGCGCAGAACACCTCGAGCTCGGCGCGATCTTAAGGGGGGAAAAATTGGTAGGTTTTAATAATCTTTCGAGGCTTTTCTTACATTGAGGAGGAGATCGGAATAGTCGAAAGCTTTCGTCATGTGCAGCACGGACAGTAGTTCTAGCGCGAAACAGATCAGACACGATCTCCGAACAATCTCCATCAACATATCGAACCATCGACAAATTATTCCGTGACATAAAACTTAGACGGTAAAAAAAAGGTTTTTACATTCAACAAACATTTCTTGTTCACGAAGAATCCACACAATTTTTTATGTTCAAAATCTGGTTCTCGGACAAAATAAAAATAAAATATATACTTTTTTTTAAATAAAATAATTTATAAAAAATAAATAAATTGTGGATCTTTATGAAAAAGAGAATGTTGAGAATAAAATGTAGGAAGCACTTTTGACTGTGCAGAACACCTCGACGCGATCTCGGACGGAGTAAAAGTTTATAGGATTTAATGATCTTTCCAAGTTTTTTCTTGCATAGGGGTGCATGCTGGATGGCCATGTGTCACGCCGGCTATTAGCCTCCATTTCTGTGTTTTTTTAACTCGCTAGCTGGAAGCTTCTTTTCGCGTTTGACCAGCAAAGTCCCAGCAACCGCGACAAGGGCTTTGAAGCTATTTCATGCCGCGTCATCGCCGGCGAATCGAAAAAGCTTCACAGCACCGGACTCTTGGAAGGGGGGGGGGAGGAGGGCTGAAGGTAGAACTGAATGCGCCGAGAGAAAGTTTTGAATCCCTGACCATCCCGGAGCCATCCTACATAGCGGTATAGTTATAGGTAGTCGCTATCCACGAGGTACGTCCTAGTCGCTTTGAGATGAAAAGTCAAAGTTTCCCGAGCTCATCGGAGATTCCCCGGGTGGACTCGACAGTTTCGTACGTTGTATGTATCGCGGGCGTATCAATGCACGGCACGTCTAAACCCGGGGTTGAAGCCCAGACGACGAGAGTCGCTGTAATCCGGTCAAAGAATCGAGAAAGGGCAGGGGAGAACTGGGCAATGCTCATGGTCGGGTAATGAGAGTCACCCTTGTTACACTTCAGTAATCCCACTTAGCGACTCCCAAAATTTGCAGTCTTGCAAAATCTGGTCGCAGTTTGATAGATGTCGATAATATATTTAAAATATATTTAAGATATATTTAAAATATATTAAAAATATATTTAAAATATATTAAAAATATATTTAAAATATATTTAAGATATATTTAAAATATATTTAAAATATATTTAAGATATACTTAAAATATATTTAAAAAACATTTTAAATATATTTTTAATATATTTTCAATATCGAAGCTGAAGAGGAGACCCTTCCGAAGAAACCCATGGAAATACATGCTGTCGGACAGGGTTGTGAGGGCGTGTAACGCATTACAGCCGCAATTATCGAATCTGAGACACTAAATCAATTCAAAAATAGACTAGACAAACTCGCGTGTACTTAATGTAAACTTACAAAGATGCAGGTATTATAAGATGTAAATTTCCTTTCTGCAAATAATGGTATATTTTTAATATATTGTTAATATATTTTTAATATATTTTTAATATGAGAAACGACTCGTTTCGCACGTTGATATCGTTTCTATGCTGGTAACAGACTGAAAACTTTGTATTGCGACCATCAATCTATTTATGCTGATTTAATTACCGTAAATAGGTTGAACCCGACTGCTTCATTAGCTTCAGGTGAACAAAATTAAAAGCTTCTTACTTTGTTCAAAGACTGTTAAGTATCTTATAGTAGACATTCCGAGACTCCCTTTGATGTTTGGCTTATTGAGAAAAGTTTGCCTTTCACTCAAATATTCCAATTCTCCCTTAGGTTGATCGTCATTATTCCATTTTCCTCTATCAAAGGGTATGGCGAAGTTTACCGTGTGTAACATCATGGGCTGTAGTGTGTACAGGAGATGAAACACTCCTAAAGACGCAGCTCATTGATGTCAAGATGCCTGATACCTTCGAGCCCTCTTTCGGCGACATCGCATTAGTTGAGGCTATGCAAAATCTCCTTCCCCCACGCCCAACCTGCGCTCCGTCGGTAACAAATCTGTAATCTATTTTGTTTCAAAGGTTCTAAAATTTTCTAAAATAATTATTGTAAAGACGATGATAACTTCCGTTTGGAACAACATTTTTGAGACACGAAAATAAAATAGATTACAGTTTTTGTTACCGATTGAGTCCATTTCGCATCGTCCCAAAATCACGTACCAGTCACTTTACTTATGTGTAACGATCTCTCTCCTGACATCCAAAATTTAAAGCTAGTTTTTTTATAAGTGATAAAGTATCGAAAAAAGTTGTTATCGCGGTGACGGAAAAAATAAGTGCAACTCGGAGCAAACTACAGAACCGGAAGCAAAACATTGGAAACTTAAAATTTCGAAATTTATTCAACCTCTCTCGAGGCTCTTCACGGACATCGACTTATAAACACACATTTCTCATTATGTACAATGTATCATCTCTATCGAAGCTTCTCTCGCTTCCGGCCAGAGAGCGCAACTTCCTTTAGGAAGATCCGAACATTTTCTAATAGAAATCATATTTATTATTATAAAGACCATGATAATTTCCGTTTGGAAGAAAATTTTGAAAATCCTAAAAATATATGTATATATATATATTAATAACAGTTTTAGTTGCCGACGGAGACCATTTCATATCGCCTCAAGAACACCCTCGTTTTTTTTTTATAAATGACAAAGTAACCAAAAATAAACTATTGGAGCGATGACAGGAAAAAAAATACGTGCGACTCAGAAAAACAATAAAAATAAAATCTCAAATTATTATTGTAAAGACGCTGATAGTTTCAGGTTGGATCAAAGTTCTAGAGATCCGCGAAAAAAAAATTATATATTAATTATAGTTTTTGTTGCCGACTGAGTCCATTTCACACCGGCCCAAAATCACCGTCGTTTTTTTTATAAATGACACAGCAACCAAAAAAATACGTGCAAGTGAGAAAAACCTACCTAACCGGCAGGAAAACATTGGCAACTCAGAGTTTCGAAATTTATTCGACCCCACTCGAGGCTCGTCACGGATATCGACACATCGACGTATAAACACACATTTCTCATTACAATGTACCATATATTTCTATCGAAGCTTCTCCCGCTTCCGGCGAGAGAGCGCAACTTCCTTTCGGCTTACACCAGCGGCACAAATCTCATTGTTCGATCGTGCGACACGAAAATTTCGCTGGCCGAATATATTCCATCGGATTCATTCGACGGAGCGGCAGGGCGGTATAAAGGAGAGACGGAGAGAGTCGGAGCTTCGTCCGCACTTCGTCTTAGCTCGAATTTCTCTCGTCCCCGCGCGCCTCGGATGGAGACCCGGAAAAACCCGCTCGTGCGCGACACACAGAGACGAAATCGAGCACTGAATTTTATATTAGTCCTTGATGGTCGTTCCCTTTTCTTTCATCCATCGAAGAAAACTGAAAAAGTCTTCGTTAAAAAAAAAAAAAAACATCGATCGATGCTCCCTACTCCGGTTTTACGATATCGTTGGTACTTACATTTTTTTAAGGTTCTTAAGAAGAGAAAGTTTTATTTACAGGAGAGAAAAAGAAATTAATTAAATAGAAGTAAAAGAGAATCAATCGCTGCTCCGTACTTCAGTTATACGTTATCGTTGGTACTTAAATTTTTTTAAAGCTCTTAAAAAGGACACATTTTTTAATAAGAAAAAGTGAAAAAATTCAGTGTGAACAAAAACAGCACTTGCGGTGCATCGCGTCTCGCGACGAATAAGAAAAATATTTAGTCCAGAGAAGAAACAGTAAATTAACTAAAAGTAAAAAAAAAACGATCGCCTTTCCATACTCCAGTTATACGTTATCGTCGGTACTTGCATTTTTTAAGGCTCTTAACAGGAATAAAATTTTAATAAACAAAAAAAAAGTGAAAAATGCATTGTGAACAAAAACAGCCCTTGCGATGCCTCACGTCTCGCACCGCATAAGAAAAATATTTAGTGCAGCGAAGAAAAAGTAAATTAACTAAAAGCGAAAAAAAATCAATCGCCTTTCCGTACTCCACACCCAGAAAAACAATCTATTTGACGGCCACCGTGTATTTGGTTTAAGTAAAATATTTATTTCATTTAAATACATATTTATTTCATTTAAGTACCTATTTACTTAATTTAAATGGATATTTATTTAAATCTAATAAATATTTTACTTAAACCAAATAAACGGTGGCCGTCAAATAAATTATTTTTCTGGGTGCAGTTATTTAAGGCTCTTAACAGGAAAACATTTTTTATAAACAAAAAAAAGTGAAAAATGCATTGTGAACAAAAACAGCCCTTGCGATGCCTCGCGCCTCGCGCCGCATAAGAAAAATATTTAGTCCAGCGAAGAAAAAGTAAATTAACAAAAAGCAAAAAAAAAATCGATCGCCTTTCCGTACTCCAGTTATACGTTATCGTCGGTACTTACATTTTTTTAAGGCTCTTAACAAGGAGAAACAAAAAAAAATGTGAACAAAAACAGCATTTACGATGCATGGCGTCTCGCGACGGAGAAGAAAAATATTTAGTCGAGAGAAGAAAAAAACAAAAAAAAAAGGAAGAAAATTGTACGCAGTGTGTTTGTCACGAGCGGGAGGGAGGCCGCGCAATTAAAAAAAAATCTCGGAGAGAACGCCGAGTCTCTCGTGAGCTTTTGTTCGCTGAAATACACCTCGGCGCCTAGGACTCTCTCTTTCTCTCGCGGTGGTAAAACCCCCCGCGTTCGAGAGTTTTTTTTAGCTCGCGTTGTTGTTCGTTTCTGCCGTGATGCGATATCGCACGCTTGCACACATCACGCGGAAAGGTCGTCGCGCCTCCGCTTCATTTTCTCTCGTATATCCTAACGCGCTCCCCCCTCTGCCGCATCATCATCTCCATTGTCTTATTTATCTCTTCTACCATCCCATCTATATATCTGGCGTTCTGCTCGTTTCGCCCTAACTGCCGCTGCTGAAATAATTTTTTTCCCTCCGTTTTAACCGAAAAAAACGTTTGAAGAGTTGAAAAAAAAAAAGAGAAAAAAAAAGTGACCTGAGGTTTTGTGCGTGCCGCGATGAAAAGCACGTGGTCCTCAAGACCCGCGGAAAGTTTAATAATGTGCCGAGCTTCTGCGAGCGCGATAATTTGGAATAATGATAATAATTTTTCTTAATTTTTGTAAACGATATTCTTCCGTGCACCTACAAAGTGCAATACGTGACCACTGCGTTTTTGCTTCCTTATAGGGGAAGCTTTGTTATGGCGAAGAAAAAATTGTTCGAGATTTTTTATGAGTATTATCGAACCTACCCTCCAGTTTTGGGCATCGTAGGCACGATGAATCTTCGTCAATTCGCTCAAATCTTTTATTTCTTTTTTAAAATAATTTTTCATAATTTTTTGTAAATAAAAAGTGCGAAACCCTCGCCGGATATTAATTTTCTTTCCTACGTTTTAAACGAAAAAAATGTTTCAAGAGTTAAAAAAAAAATGACCCAAGTTTTTGCGTGACCGGTGATGAAAACGCGGTCCTGAAGGCTCGGAGAAAGTTTAATAATGCGCCGAGCTTCTGGGCGCGGGATAATTTGGAATAACGAGTATCGAACGTGGAATTCAACGTGGAAGAAGTAAACGCAAAGGTAATTGAGAAGAAAAAAAAGGTTAATATCGTACTCCAGTGTATTACATTGATAGTACCGTGTAGAATACACCGATAAAGCGGCGACTGCAGAGCCGGCGACCAAAAAGAGGAAAGAAATTCCGAGCGTGCCGCGAACGTTTTCGCATCCCTCGGTTTAGTCCTCTCGTTCGAATCCTCCTTCACTCTGTCCCTCTATCTGGAGGGGAGCGGGGCAAAATGGAACCTTGGGGCAAAATGGACTTTACATAGTGACTCAAAATAGCGGCAATTTTGCCTCACCGATTCGGCAGGTAAATGGGCCGATGATGGTGGGATAAATCCCTGTAATCACTGCGGATGCGACTTTGAGCTAGGGAACCTTACGATCTTCAATGGTGGATAGTGGTCCATTTTGCCCCACACTCTTTCTCTCTCCCCTATAAAGCTACGGCACATGTTTGTGCGATAGCAAGGTTCCCGTCCGGTTCTGCCGTACAAAAATAAATGCATGTTAACAATGAGAATCTCGAAAATATCGAAGAGCTTTATGGTCGTTTTATTTATGCTGTGATTGGTTGTTCCACGAGTCTTGATCTAACGCCAGTCGATGTCGTTTTGTGCGAGAGAAAACAATTCGACGTTCACGTCATGATGTCCGGTACGGGACCATTTTGCCCCCATATAGCTTGCGCACTCGTTACCGCCGACTTCTGTCCGCCTTTCGTATAAAATAATGCATGTTGGCACTGAAAATCTCGACAACATCGAATAGGATTTTAGTCGTTTTATTCGCGCTGTGATTGGTTGTCCGGTGAGTCTCAATCTAACGCCGTATTTGATGTCGTTTCAACGCATTATTTTTCGACAATTTTCGTAAAAAAAAAAAAAAAATCTGTCGTCGCCGATGATGAAATTTTAATTCATTAATCTTTATCGATCACTCGACAATACCGACGGAGTATCGCAATGCGTTTGGAAACAAATTTTTATTACACATTATACCGTACGTACTATTTATTTACGTTTCTGTATACCGCGACACTATATCGAGCATCATGTCGTCGAGTACGGGTCCATTTTGCCCCACTGTCGATATCGCATTATTCTTCGACAGTTTTCGTAAAAAAAAAAAAAAAAAATTGTCGACGCCGATGATGAAATTTTAATTCATTAATTTTTATCGATGGCTCGACATTACCGACGGAGTATCGCAATGCGTTTGGAAACAAATTTTTATTACACATTATACCGTACGTACTATTTATTTACGTTCGTGTATACCGCGACACTATATCGAGCATTAACATCGCATCATGACGTCGAGTCACACATCAAGCAGGTCGAGATGGCTGCAAGCTTCGCCCCGCTGCTCGCTGCTGGAATAAAGTGGGAGGGGAACATTTATGGGGTGCGAGGAAAACAGTCGAAAGGGAATATGCGGCGATGCCGGGGCTGAAGGGGGTTCGCGGTGGATTGAGAGGGATGGATGGAAGAAGAGCCGACGTGCGACGGGCATTGTCCTCGAAGTTTAATATCCTTCGGCGATCGAGGGTGGATTCTCCCTTTCGCAGCGACGACGAGCCAACCCCGCCCGACACGTGACCACTGTATTTTTATTTATGAATATTATCGAAACTACCCTCCAGCTTCGGACATCGTACGCTCTGTGAATCTTCGCCCATCCGGTTCGATTTTTTTTTTGTTGTCTTATAATAATTTTTATAATTTTTATAATTTTTATAATTATGTCTTTGACCACTTTTTTTTTATTCGTGAATATTATCGAAACCACCCTCCAGATTCAGGAATCATACGCTTGGTAAATCTTTATCGACCCGCTCCTATATTTTTTTCTTCATAATAATTTTTATAGTTTTTATAATTATATTTTTCCATGGATCTAAAAAGTTCGACACGGGACCACTGTATTTTTACTTATGAATATTATCGAAACTACCCTCCAGCTTCGGACACCGTACGCTCTGTGAATCTTCGTCCATCCGGTCCGATTTTTTTTTGTTGTCTTATAATAATTTTTATAATTTTTATAATTTTTATAATTATGTCTTTGACCACTTTTTTTTTTATTCGTGAATATTATCGAAACCACCCTCCAGATTCAGGAATCATACGCTTGGTAAATCTTTATCGACTCGCTCCTATATTTTTTTCTTCATAATAATTTTTATAGTTTTTATAATAATATTTTTCCATGGATCTAAAAAGTTCGACACCGGACCACTGTATTTTTATTTATGAATATTATCGAAACCATCCTCCAGATTCAGGCGTCATACGCTTGGTGAATTTTTGTCGATTCGATCCTATATTTTTTTCTTCATAATAATTTTAATAATTTGTATAATTATATTTTTCCGCGGACCTACAAAGTGCAACGCCTGACCCCTGTATGTTAATTTATGCATATTATCAAAACCGTTAAACTTCGGGCATCACAAGCTCGGTGAATTTTCATCGAATGGCCAAATTTTTTTTCTTTTTTTTCATCATTTTTTTTATAACGTAGTAAGAAGTGCGAAAACCTCGCCGGATTGTAAAACCTCGACAATTAAGTGATCATTAACAGAGGTGTGTGTATATGTATATATATATAGGTAACTATGTTTTGTGAGAAATTAAATGCGGAACAATGCTCTGGATTCCCCCAATCAGGACCCCAGACGGACAGCATTGTGTCTCCCTGCTGCGAGAGTTCTCTTTTCTTCGCGATCCCTCCATCTCTCAGTCATATAAAAAAAAAATTATTCTTAATTTTTTTTTACCTCCCCATCATTAAAATCGAGACACTAAGTGAAAAGCGCCCATAGTTGGTCCGCCACCTATTCGGTAGAGCGAAAGGGGTCCAGCAACGCGAATTTCAATCGTCGATAGTGCATCCTTCGATCGATCTCTCGTAGGGCACTCCGAGCTGATAATCCCCCTTCATTTTTTTTATTTTGTTTTCGCACCTCGCGGCGTTAAAAAAAGAATATACGTGGCTCCGCGAAGCCCGAATAAACCGTCGTATGGAAAGGGCGCAGTTCGGTCTGGCCAAAAGCCAACGAAAAGCGCCCCGTCTATTATAACTATATTTCCAATTTACGGCAGAGCGGGGCAAAACGGGCCAGACAATCGGGAAGCTTCGATGGGGCAAAATGGCACGTCCCAAAATGACTAAAATTGCGTTACGAAAAACATTCTCAAAAACCAATCAATTTTCCAATAATTTCCCGACGTCCCATTTTGCCCCATCCACGCCTCCCGATCCTCGGTCCCATTTTGCCCAACTCTCCCCTTTTGCCTCCCCCTCCCCCAGATCTCTGCGAAGCGATAAAAAAAAATAATAATAAAAAAAAAAACGTGGGTCGATCGTAGGTAGATACATCTACGGTTAAGTGTATTTTCCCCCGCCCCTGATGGCTCTTATCTCAGCCTTGTTGGACGATACGGAAGCTTCAATGGGGCAAAATGGCACGTCCCAAAATGGCCAAAATTACGTTACCAAAAACATTTTCAAAAACCAATCAATTTTCCAATAACTTTCCGACGTCCCATTTTGCCCCATCCACGCGTCCCGATCCTCGGTCCCATTTTGCTCCACTCTCCCCTTTTGCCTCCCCCTCCCCCAGATCTCTGCGAAGCGATAAAAAAAAATAATAATAAAAAAAAAGACGTGGGTCGATCGTAGGTAGATGCATTTACGGATA
>JAPYZC010002585.1:0-41040 GCA_030522665.1 Ichneumoninae sp. A BG-2022a | reverse complement strand
GTATATTTGGGTTGGTTTGAAGAAGCAGAGCTGCGAATGTGTTACCTTTAATTCTTCGGGAGTGCACATTATCGCTCGAATTAATCAATCTTGAAAGCGCTTCATCGCAAAAAAATATTCTTTATAAAGAGACCACTGTGTTCTTTTTTTTTTTTAATCCACCACAGGCGTCACTATATAGAAGTTTCGCACATGGCCTCAGCGGCGCAATCTCCCCGCCCGACAGTCCGTTTTTCGCCAAGTCGTTCGCGTTGCCACGCACGTGCGCCCATTTCGCGAGAACGATGCACTTCCCCGATTCAATAACGCACGATTCTCGCTTCGCGGAAAATAATATTGAAAACGTACGCGAGAAGAAACGCAATTCGTGCGAGAACGTTAAAAGTCTATAACACGCCCATGTTTTCACTTCGCTATTTTCGTCGTTCAGTTTCGTTTTTTAAAGCAAAAAATTAATCGCCTTAACGTCGTCTCGAATTTATCTCGACGAGTGTAAAGTTTATCGAACATTTAAAATCGCCGCAGTCCCGTTTATCGTTGACTCGTATTTTCTCCGTCAATTTAAATACTTATCACAAACGGAAAAAAGTGTCCGTAGATTAGCTCGAATTATTAAAAATTTTACGCGTGTTAATACGACCGAACTGCCCAAGTACATTTAAATTTTTTAAAACTCGAAATGTTTTATGTTTGTAAAACGATCCACGTGCGGACGTTGCAGTAGTCCGCACTAAACTGAGTTCAAACGCGAATTTAAATACAACGCACAAACATCAAAAAGTGTCCAGAGACAGGCTCGAATTATTTTTTTTTTATGTAAACGAGTCCCCTTGTGCGACCTAATGCGAATTAATACGACCGAACTGCCCACGTACAATTAAATGAAAAAAACTCGAAATATTGTTTGTAAAACGATCCACGTGCGGACGTTGCAGTAGTCCGCACTAAACTGAGTTCAAACGCGAATTTAAATACAACGCACAAACATCAAAAAGTGTCCACAAACAGGCTCAAATTATTATTTTTTTATGTAAACGAGTCCCCATGTGCGACCTAACGCGAATTAATACGACCAAACTGCCCAAGTACACTTAAATAAAAAAAAGCTCGAAATATTCGATCGTCGAAATTATAGTGACAGAACTCTCTATTTGTAAAATGATGCACGTGCGGACGATGCGGTAGTCCGTACTAAAGTGACTTCAAATGCGAATTTAAATACAACGCACAAACATCAAAAAGTGTCCACAGACCGGCTCGAATTATTTAAAAAAAAATTAAACAAGGCCCTATGTGCGACCCAACGCGAATCGATACGACCAAACTGCCCAAGTACACTTAAAAAAAAAAGCTCGAAATGTTTGATTGCCGAAATTATAGCGAGAGAACTGTCAGGTTTGTAAAACGATCCACGTGCGGGCGTTGCAGTAGTCCATACTAAACCGACTTCACCCGCGAATTTAAATACAACCCACAAACATTAAAAAGTGTCCAACGACCGGTTCGAATTATAAAAAAAAAAATTAAAATCCCCATGTGCGACCCAACGCGAATCGATACGACCGAACAGCCGACGTTAAAATAAAAATACGTTTAAATGAAATAAAAAATGTTTTGTCGTCGAAATTCTCGCGAGAGAACTCTCAGGTTCGTAAAGCGGGCCACGTGCGGGCGTTACGGTAGTCTGGACCAAACTGGCGCGTCTGCAAGTTGGGGATCGATGCGAACGCTCGCACACAGTGAGAGCGTCGAGCGAGACGCTCCCTTTCTATCTCGCGTTCTCGTGAAGCCGCCCCCGGTCGGCTCTGACGCAAGGGTGGTGAGCGTACGCGCGTCGGCCGGGAGATCCGCCGTGCGCGTCGGCGTAGCCTCGTCCCGATACAATGTGGCAGCGCGAACTGGGTGTACGGGAGCGCGGAGGGGCTACTGACCGTCGCACGCTTCCATCACAGCCGGAGAGAGAATGATGCATCGTACGCAAACTTTCCCCTACCCGCAGCAGAGGCTACGGCGACGACTTTGCAGGGATTATCCAGCGCGTCCTCGGTTAAGCGCTCTGCTCTTGGGGTGCGCCGGGGATAGCCCGGCACTCCGGAGGGGGCCGAGGACTCGGCCAGATGTCGTACGGTTATCGCGCGCTCGAGACTGGCAATCGTTCCGCAGGCACCGCAGCGCCTTCGCTGCGCGCCGACGAACGACCTCCAACTTCCGATACGCGAGACCGTAAACTAAAATTTTACATTCCGTCGAATGTGGCGTACTGGATTTTTTTGTGCATAAACTTGTACATTGAATTTGATGTAGAGATGCGATGAAAAATTTTTATCATTTTTTTATTGAAATTAAGGTACATTATTAACAGTGTTTTTAAGGTAGTGCTAGCGTAATAACTGACGTCACCTAAGTTTGAGAGGAATAAAAGAGGATTACAAAGACGGATAAAAATCTGAAAAAAGTCAAGCTTATGGAAGATGCTGATAAGATTGTTCGTCCATAATAATGATTCCAAAATGTTATTCGTTTCCTTTATGTTAAAATGTGTTTCAAATCGTATGTTTCAAGTATTAGATAAAATTCTGAAAGAATTCATACGTATTCAGAAAAAATAACAAATCAATTTCGTAATAAAAAAAATTTGGTTGCCGGGTAATTTGTTGCACAATTTTTTTTTCAGTAATTTGTTATGAACATGCTGAAATTATTATTATGCACAAACAATCTTTTCAGCACCTTTTATATGCTAGCATTTTTTTCAGATTTTTTTCCCATCGAGAAGTGTTTGTAATCTTTGTCTTCTTTCTCTCGAACTTAGGCGGCGTCAGTCATCGTGCCAGTACTACCTTAATACACTGAACATTCATGTTTTATCATAGTTGTAGATGAAATGTGATATACCAGTTTTTGCATACGATTAAATACGATTTTTTCTTTTTACAGTGCACTGTAAAAAAATTGCACATTTAATGTACCGGGCTGGAAGTTTTTATGCAAAAACTTGTGCATTAAATTCAATGTACAATTATGATGAAAAATGAATGTAGTTTTTCATTTAAATTAAAGTAAATTATTAAATCTAAAGTATTTCCAATGGTTTTAAAATACTTAATGAACATGAATTTTTCATCATTGTATATAAAAGTTAATATAGTCGTTTTTGGCATAAAAACTTCCAGTCCGGTGCATTAAATTTCATACGAATTTTTTTTACCGTCCGCCTCGTCCGGTTTCTCTGTAATTGTTTGTCCGCGCTGCCCTCCAAATATTTCAGTGACGCGTCGATGGGTTGAGTCGTCGCTGAATAAAAATAGTTCGTCACCAGCCCAGACCAATATAAAAACAAAATAGATTAGGGACGGTCGACGAAGACAACTTTACCGTACGCCGGTAATCGTGGCTCCAGCGATTTAAGGACAAAAACGATGAATCAGTATTTTTGGGGTACCGGCATATTTTAATGGTGTGACGATACCTGCGAACACGGTAAATATAGACACGAAACACAAACGGGTGGCTAGAATAATAAACACCGGTACAAGCAACTGACGAACATAACGATGCATTCGGCGAATGTATATATATTTTCGCGAAGAACTCGGGCCCGTTGACGGCTGCGCTTTTCTTTTGCTTGGGATGACACGAAACATGGGCTGGCGTCATCTTTTTTTTTTGTATTTTCGAAAAAATACAAAAAAAATAAGTGACGCCAGCTCACTACGGCGCAAATCTTAAAGATGCTTATATACAACAAATTTTTCAAAATTGTCCACTTTTTCATAAATGTAATCATAAATAATTTTTTTTAATCTCATAAAAAGATTAGAGAGATTTTGAGAGTTCGTTCAGTCATATAGAAAATCGCGGGCCGAATCTAAGATGTGAAATGGTCGAAATGGTATATCGCCCCATATATAGCCGACAGATTTTTTTGAAGAGAAAATGATGAATCATCGTTTTGTACTGACGGTAAATTTTACAGCATTGCGATAATCGCAAGCTTAGTAAATATTCACCGGAACACGGAGGTATGGAGAGAATTAAGATAGACCGTGTGTTTCTACAGCGTAGTGTAAACGCGACACCGGTCAGCTGATTTACTCGCACCGCTTCTCTACACGCGTTCCGAACGGGATAACCGTACAACAACAGTGAATGCAGTCTTCGAGAGAATGTTGTAACGTTGATAGAGTGCCCACCTTAATCATAATCCACGATTCTATCAGCATCTTTGCCGAAGGATAACCACTTTACGTCTCGGAAATAAAATAATAACTCAACGTGTTCGATGCACGCGCTCGGGCGCGTTTCACAGTCGACACGTCTTGACGCATTTCGCCGTTTAGTGACGATGTAGGGCGCACGGCGTCGCGCAGGAGGCTACTACGCCGCGGGGAAAGGGGGCGCTAGAGCTAGAGCTAGAGCTAGCACTACTACGACCCGCGTAGTGTGGATGAGGGAGCGAAGAACTCTGGGCCGTTGACGGATGCGCTTTTTCGTCGTCGCGGAGACAAAAGGCCGCCCTTCCAGAATACGGCGAATCTTCCGTAAGATAACGATCTTATCGATGTTTGTATCGAAACGACATCGTCTTTTTGTGTGATCGCGTCTTGGGTTCCTGCGGAGCCTGCGACATGTTGGGTTGGCGATGTTTCTGTTCTCTCAGCGGGACATAGAAATTCTTGACCGTTCACGCACAGTGCAGAAGTTTGTCACCGCATACTTTGTTAAGATAATGATAGAAGATTCGTTGTAATAATATCGATCGGCATCTTTTTCAAATGATAACATGGCGCCCAACGGTTCTTGAAGTCCTTAGAGTCTGAGAATGTCCTTGAATTTCACCTAATGTCCTTGAATTGGTTATTTCATCGAAAATTTGAGTAAAACATTGGGTTTGCGAAACAAGCGAAATGAACGTCATATTCGTCATCAAGGATTCGTGACGAATGTTATTTTCATATTGCGCCTATCGGTATCGATTGATTTATCCAGATACCGAAGTTTTATCCGGATTTCGGGAGTGTCGAAATTCAATCTAGAATTTGGCGAGTGTCGATTATTGGTGAGGCGAGTGGCCCGAACAGCTGTGAATCGCCCGAAGATTTATCAGGCTGAAGCATCAATTGAAGATGCTCCGGGATAATGCGTGTGTCGATAACTTATCTAGACGACGCGAGTGCCGAACTGTACGTGGAGTACCGGAGTGCCGAAAAGTACAATTTTTACGACATAACACTTATTCTGTCGGATCGTTTAGTATCGGAATCATAACTGCCATAGCGCCCTTGTGCAGATTTTCAGAACTTAACCATAAAAGAACGAATAATATTAATCCGCGTTACGAGTGTTCCGCGACTACCACGTCTACGTGTATAAATGCCGCCATTTTATTTCGTTTCTGCCGTCCAAGTATCGCCATTTTTATTGTGAAAAAAAGACAATGGAAAATCAAGATCGACTATTGGTCCGCTGGCTCGGCAATACGCGTAAGTATCTTTTTGGCGATATTGCACTTATTCTATCAAACCGTTTAGTATCGAAATTACGATTAATGCGATTGCATCCTAGGACAAAGATTTTCATAAATTGTACATGTACGTAATAGTAATTACGTACGTAGAAAAAAATCGGTAAAATACAAGAGTTCTTATAAAACTTTTCGTAATTTGACAATGAAATATGTATTTTTCTTCGTTTGTGCCATAGAAGTAACGCGATTATTATTGTGACAAAAAGACAATGGAAAATCGAGATCGACTATTAGACCGCGGGCTCAGCAATACGAATGGGTACCTTTTTGACGATATTACACTTATTCGATGAAATCGTTTAGTATTGAAATTACACCTGCGACAGCTTCGGTTAATACGATTGCATCCTTGTACTAAGATTTTCGTAAATTGTCCATGAAATAGGTATTTACGTGCGTAAAATAGGTAAAATAGGAGGGTCCTTACCTTGACTTGCTTGCGGGCTTCCTCGGGCGGCAAGTTGGTCACGCTTCCCATTTGTGTGTCGACCCAGTCTTTAACAGCGGCGCTCGAGTCCCTGTACTGTTCCCAGAGTCTCACCGCGTGCTGATATTTCGTGCAAAGGGCGTCTAATTCGGCTCTCGTATCTTCCCAAGCTTGCACAGCCTCGTTAACGGCCGCGTCTACTCTTTCGCCGACCTCCGCTGTGCAACTCTCCCGCAACGGTTCGGCAGCCGCTCTCAGTTCGCCGATGAGAACCTCGCGCGCTCCCAAGTCTCCGCTGAGACCCTGAAATGAAAATTAAATTAAATTAAATAAAACAAAACATATAAAAATCAAGGTTGAACAGTCACGAGATAGTAAATTCTTTTTATCAGCGGCGTATCTCATCGCATCGCTATGCGAGAGTGTTTTGTTTATTTCTTTGCCGTACAATGGACATAAAGCTGGGGCCCGTTCGGAAACACTGTGGATAACATAGAACGAGAGAGAGCGCTGCGGTGGTGCGAATGTTAGAGATAGAAGCTAATTACCCGGGTGCGATTTCTGAAGGCAGCCCTGAGGAATTACAGGATTTACAGGTTAGGGTATCATTTACGCCAAAACACATTGTTGGAAAAAGACGATGTATCCGAATCTTATATAAGTGATTTAGTACTGGAAATACGTCACTTCCGGTTTGAAAATTTTAGTTTTTGGGCGGAACTGACATTTTTCCAGTATGACGTCACTTCCGGTCGCAAAACGAAATTTTCAAGCTGGATCTGACATATTACCGGAATGACGTTACTTCCGGTAGAAAAATGGGTTTCTCAAACCGGAAGTGACGTATTTCCGATATGACGTCACCTCCGATTGAAAAATAAGTTTGGAAATGGGTATTGAGCGAAAAAAGTTTGGCGTAATTGATACCCTACCATTTTCGGACTGTTAGAAAAAAAAATCGAGAAATGAATAGCAAGGAGCCTTTCAATGTTAAACGTATCTTTGGAGCCTATAAATAACTTCATAGGTACGGGAAGTGTGGCTGCGCGAATTCGGTCAGCTGGTCAACTAATTTAGTTCTTCCACTCGAGTTCATCGACCCTTCCCCAATCTCTCGCGGTTGATCTAACGAAAGCAGGCCCACATTCGATTTTATCTCCCATCATTCTCGGATATAGTTCGGATAAATGATTAAAATACTATACACGTGCTTCGCCCGCGCGTGTCGAGTGCTCGCTGCTGCAGACGCTCTCGCCGAGCCTCGACAGTTGTGTCATTCTCGTGAGCTGCTGGTAATTATTTCTAAAGTGAATTAGCTCGGTAAAAGCCGAGCCTGGACTGACTCAGGCACGTGCACGACCAACTCTCGTCGTGCATCGTTGATAATTCAATTATCCAAATATCTTGTCGGTTTATCTAAAAAAAATTTAACCCTTTCATGGTAAAATAAAAATAAAAAATAAAAGTGGATGTCGAAAAACACAAACGAAAAGTAAAAAAAAATGCGTGTCGTTTCATAAAGCGAATGCATTGACTCACGAATATTCGATCGGTTGACCGGCAGGACGAAGTTTATTTTCCATACGAATAGGCAGCCCGAACGAGCAAGACACATCGTTAATTCAATTGTTCATAAATTTCGATGATTTTATCTTTAAAAACAATTAAACCCTTTGATGATAAAAAAAAGTTAAATTAGTTTGTGTACTAAACAATAAACAAAATTCGTATGAAATTTAATCTACTGAAGTTTCTATGCATAAGCTCGTATATTAAATTTCATGTACAAGTGTGATGAAACATTCACGTACAATGTATTAAAAACTTTAGGAATACTTCACTTTTAATAAATTACTTTAATTTTTAATATAAAAGTCCATTAATTTTTCTTAATAATTACACATTAAATTTAATGCACCACTTCTGACATAAAAACTACCGGCAAATTATATAAAAATTACAATTTTATTTAACAGTGCATGTAGAAAAAAGTGAATTAAAAAAAAATCTCGCGTCGAATGATAAAGCGAAATACATTGATTCGCGAATATTCAATCGTTCGAGCGGCCGGACCCGAGCTTTGTTTTCCGTACGAGCAGGAATCGTCGTTTTAAACAATAAACTAAATACAATGACCCGGGCGATGTGCAGTATGCAGGTCCCGCACGAGCGAGATACATCCGGTATATCTGTGTGCTCGTCGGCGCGCTGCACCTATAAATAGTTCATTAAACCCAGAAAACAACGGTATAACACCCCGTGGCCGTTGAATTTTTTTTCTTATTTTCTTGGCGAACCTTCGAGTACGTCAAAATTGCCAGACGTCTCGCGAGCATTCTTTTAATTTTTTTTTTTTTTTGTGCCATCGAGAATATCCTTGGGAGTTGAAATACCCTACGGAGAAACGAGAACTGTCTCCCGGAAGAGAGTATCCACACCCACACACTAACGCACACAGAAACAGCCGGAGCTGCCATGCACCGCGGAAGCCTCGTTTCCGGGCAGGATATAAGCGCGCAACTTCTCAGCACGAAGGAATTTCGTGCCCCGTGCCACGAGCGATACGATTAGAGACCGCGGGCGAAAAATCGCCCGGCAAACTCTGGACGCTCCGCCGATGCCGCTTGTTAAATCGGAAACAAATTTTTGAAAAACTGCGAACGAACGGAAGTCTCGTACTGTGTTCGACAGAAATTATTTTCACGAACCGATAACTACGTGACGAGTGTATCGATTTGTTTTTTTTTTTCATGAAACTGTTTGTTAAGTTTCTCGCGAAATGACCTTGAGGCGCCGCGAGAGAAGGCTCGGTGAATTTTAGGCGCTGCCGACGCCGCTGCTGACCTTCGACGCAAACGTCGAACGACCAACGACCGGACGTCTCTTTTTCCCGCTCTGTATTCTAAACAATTTTTGTTTCTTTTTTTTAGGCCGCACCTACTTGTTCACTCGAAAATTTTCTTTGAAATATTTATTTTCATTAAGTAGATGTATATACATTTTTTAAATCAATATTTATTTGCAAGAAGCCAAGAAATTTTCTGGGATTGAGGCAATTCTATAATTTCTTCAATTTCTGATACAATCTTGCACATTGAACAATCTTCAATTTCTAATACAATCTTGAGTACCCTCGACAAAAGTCAGACAAAATTTGACCGTCCCATCTAAAGAGATAGTACGATTATATATGAAAAATAATGAAAACCGTAGCATTCTGTTGATTCGTCCAAAAAAATATTTTTTACAAGTTCTTCGCAAATAAATAATCATTTGGATTGAAGTAAATTTTCATATGCAAGAGACCAGTGAAATTAATTATTTTTTTCTGCGAAACGAGCCGAAAGATTTTAGCAGTTGTTAAATGTTTGATACAATATCCTCTAATGGCTTCTAGAAAATGTCCAATACATTCCCCCTCCGAAAGAAAGAGTAATATTTTAATAATAAAAAATATACATAAATAAATATCTTTTGAAAAATGATTATTGTTAAAACGATTTCTTCAGTGTCTAATAGAATGTCCTCCAACGACCCACCTTTTTGCCATTCATACCATTCGACCAGAACTACATCGAAGCAATTCATCGGCGAGTTTTTGTTTACGTTTCATTCTACGCGCGATTGGCAGCGCGCAGTGTGTACGAGTAGGCGGACGAAAATTTACTACCGAGCCACGTGCCGTATAGTGAGTCGATCGGTCTGCCGTTTCACCGAAAGGGACGTTGGAACGCGTCAACAGTTCGCGCTTCACTGACACAAGGCACACGACACCCCGACGGGAGCCGGCTATAGTTTCGCCTCTCCTCGTTTCAGCGAGCACGACGCATGCGCCCGGGAAGGATCCTTCCCACGTGCGCGACTCCCTACGTCGAACCGAATGACCCAGTTGATAGTAAAAAAAAAGAAAATATAAGAAAAAAAATAGAAATGAGGATAAACGTACAAAGTAAGCCCGCTGTGTTGCAACTGTGTTTTAATTCGATGTGCATTATTTCGTTTTGGCGGAGAGCCTTCGCTCGCTGGAATTAAAGCCCGATCTGATAACCGAACCCGCCCGACACTAATATCCATCACGCGGATGTAACACTTTTGCGAGTTACTCAACGGAACTGGCATTGAATGAAACGCGCTAAGGGATATAAAAAAAATTGCTCGTACGGACAGCCAATTGGTAGGACATTATTTTACCAGTAGGATAATTTTAACCCTTTTGATAAAATGAAATTAAATCGATGATATTAATAATTAATATAATTATGAAGTTACTTAATTAATAACATTTTAACCGTTTACCGATATAATAATTTTGAACGAGGCATCTTGTACAAGGCAGACCATGAGTTGAGAAATTATTATTATTTTTATTATAAATAGTAATCAATTATGAAAATTAAAAGAGGTTGAAACATTGCATTATTTGCGGATTGGAAATCACTCGACTGATTCGATCATTGACAATTTTGGACGATTCGTAAACAATAGAGACGGCAAGTTGAAACATTGTTTTTATTATTATTTAAAAAATAAATAGCTATCAGTTATGAAAATAAAAAAGGTTGAAAAATCGCAATACATGCGGATAGCAAACGACTCGGCTGACTCGCATCTTAGTCAGCCGGAACCGAGCCGCGGCGCTCATTTTTTTAAAGTAGGCAATTACCGTTGCAGCTAAATACCAGCGCTACTAAACATTAACGTAAGGGTTATTAACGTAACTTAACTCTTGTACCGATATAACAATTTTCAACGATTCTTACACAATACAGTCGATAAGTTGAAAAACTATTATTATTATTGAAAACAAATAGCTATTAAGAAAAATAATTTTGTTAAAAAGGCCTTGACCGTTTATACCAGTAAAATAAAATAAAAAATAAAAACAGGTTGAAAAATTGCATTATTTGCGGAGAAGAAACCACTCGGCTGATTTGCATCCTAGTCAACGGAACCGAGCCGCGGCGCTCATTTTTCGAGTAGGCAATTACCGTTGCAGCTAAATACCACACGTACTAAACATTAACGTTGGGTCGTTGGAAGCTCGCCGTTATTCGCTAAGGCGGAGAGTTATACCGTCCAGACAGTGAGGAAAGAACCCGTTACATTCGATATTTTCACCGCGACAAAATGCCCAAGAATGGACGAATGGTAGGAGTGGTAAACGTCCCAGTGGCCGGACACGGTGTGCGTGCGAGAGAGACGGAAATACGATTTTTCGTGCGCGCACAGTAAAAATAGAGAAGCAAAGATAAATAGTTTTTTATAAATATGCAAAATAATTTGTTTTTGGAATATTGGATATAAAAATTTCCGAAAAATGACTGGTAGATCACGAATGTATCAGTTTTCAAATATTTGAAACGAAAACAGGTGTCTGTTATGAATGAGGAACAAATTTTTTTTTTTCAAAATTTTGTAAAATTTTAATGGTTGGATCGATTCTTGCCAAATTTAATAGGGAACATAGGTCCATAATAATTCATTTATGTCGAATTTTTTAGGCATCACTTATCTCAAAAATGATAAGAGCTAGAGTGCAGATTATGTTTTTTGAAAAATTGAAAATTTCACAAAACCGAGAATCCTCGATGGATTCTTACTAATTTTAAAAAACAAAGCTTCCTCTGTGAGGAACCAAAAGTTTGTACTTTTTACAACAACTTCTAATCCACAGGCGTCCACAATATTTTATTTGTTAATTTTCTGATCGCACCATCCGGCTCTAGTTTTAAAAACTAAAGGTACAAACTACAATTTTTAATGACACGGGAAATAAAAGGACAGGTATATTCGAAACTGCACGAACGAGTTTGTCTCTTTCTTAACAAAATTATTTTTACGAAATTTCGTATTTCCATTTTACGAAATTAAATGTGCAGCCACTGGCACATTTACACTGTAAAAAAATTGTAAATTTAATGTACTTGACGGAAAGTTTTTATGCAAAAACTGGTACATCAACTTTACGATACAATTGTATTGAAAAATTAATATACTTTTCCATTGAAATTGAAGTGAATGATTAAAATCGAAGTACTTTTCATAGTAAATGTAATGTAAATTATTAAAAATTAAGTATCCGCAATGTTTTTAGTGCACTGAACATTAATTTTTCATCACAACTCTACACGAAATTTAATATAGCAGTTTTTGCATAAAAACTTCGAGTCCGGTAGATTAAATTTCATATGAATTTTTTTTACAGTCTACCTTATAGAGTTATGGTGAGCGTGTCGCATCGATGTTTGTATACACGGTGACATCATTCGCTGCGAAAATTACAATAATCATCGAGACACCGATTCAATGTGCCAGTTTTGCAATCGATGCATGAATAAAAAAATAATAATAGTAAAGAAAAAAAAAAAAGAAAATTGATATAGTCGCTGCGATATGTATCGGGTACGAATGAGCGCGTCGATACATAACGAGCGTGTGCACAGCACGTACTCTGTGCCTTTGCCTTTTGAATTTTTCAACGAGTTTAACGCTGGCGGTTAACTCACGGTTAAAAATGAAAAGTTTATATCACCGGTTAGCGGTTCGAAACGCGTTGTCACGTCTCGAAATAGAAGCCGGGAGATATTCCGTCGGCTCAACCGGGAAACGCCATGGTGTGAAACCGCACGCATTAAGCCGAACATCTCTGCCCTACACTTTGATGTATTTTTACAATTTTTTTTAATTTTTAATTTTTTTTTTTAATCTGATCAACAAAGTATAATTCTTACACAAATTTCCTGTGCACGGCACCTCTCATAAGGTTCACGTTGGCGTTTTGTCGTCGGAGAAAAAAAAATAAGCCGGCATATTGAGCGCGAAGTCCATTAAAAAAAAATGAACTGTGGACTACATTGATTGATAAGAACCGTGCGAAACGCGCTAAATCGACAACTCTCGCGGCCTCCTATAACCGTGGTGACCCCGCGCACGGTTAGTCGGTTACTGATACGCCGAGCGTGCGACGATAGACAAGTGTTGCGTGATAAAGTTCCTCGTGGTCCCGCGCGCATGCGCACCGTCGGCCCGCACACTCGCTCTCGGGCGTCTCTACTCGATTCGCGGTATATGTTTGTGTGGGAAAGAAAAAATAGTGTCTTTGAATATTTTAGGAGCTTCAAGCCGAACGGATAAGGTATAGATGGAACGGGATACGAGATATAATGCATACAGAATATATATGGCTATTTATAGAGGGTCAATAAATCGTCAGACATTGGGTACAGCGGGGTAAAACGGTACGCGTTTTTGGAGAACTTTTTTTTGTCTCGATGAAAGTGTGAGAGAAATGGTTAGTGAGATTTTTGAAACTTTTGTACTAAAATATCTTGATTGTTATCTACTGTTGTTTAATAACAATGTAAAAATGTATAAATTTGCTGATTTATAAATTTGTTGATTTATAAATTTGCCGATTTATAATTTTGCCGATTTATAAATTTACCGAGTTATAAATTTGCCGATTTATAAACTTGCCGATTTAAAAACTTGACGATTTAAAAACTCGACGATTTATAAATTTGCCAATTTATAAATTTGTCGATTTATAAATTTGTCGATTTGTAAATTTGTCGATTTGTAAATTTATAAATTTGTCGATTTGCCGATTTATAAATTTGCCAATTTATAAATTTGCTAATTTGCAAATTCTACTATCCACAAATGGCAGCTAATGGTAACTAGCACAAAAATAATAAATAATAATGATTTTTTTTATTTTTGTGAAAATATCAAATGTTTAGTATTTTGCACTACTTTATGTTCAAAATGCAAAGATCGTAAAATCTCACAAAAAAAAATGTCAAAGTATCAAAACTATGGCCTCTCGCCCCGGTGTACCATTTTGCCCCGCTCTTCCTTAAAAAAAAAACCATCAAGATCCCTCCTGCCCCGCGAACTCACCTCCAGTCTCTCGGTGGCCTTGAGCAGTCTCTCGTAGTCGACGGTCCCCTGAACAGTCAGAAGTTCCATCATGTAGTCTGCTTCCTGTACGGACTGCTGTACCATTTCGAGCTGTCTCTCGAAGCGTCTCCACAGTGCGAGTCGATTCCTCAGAAGAGCGAGCATCCTGGCGCACCTGGACTCCAGCTCGGTGTGAACGTCCTGCAGATTGGATATATCGCGTTCGACGCCAACGGGAGACACGGAAACCCTGGTGCCGCCGGGCAGAGTGTGAAGGAGTTGCCGGAGTCCCATGAGCTCCTGCCAGATCAGGGCCAGCTCTTCGCCGACGGCCTGGCAGCGTTCGACGCCCGCGGCCACCGACTCGCTTCCCTGCTTCTCGGACTCCTCGCACTGATCGAGAATGCCCGACTGGCGCACCTGGGACTTCCTGACGCGAGCCAATCCGCGCCGCAGAGCCTGCAGTCGTTCCCGAAGAAGCTGAGCCGCCTCGAGCTCTTCGCCGATCTGGCTCTCGATTCTCCGAGCGCGCGACAAGAGAATCCCGACGATCTCGCTCTCGGCGGCCGGCAACATTCCCAGCCGCCCGAGCTCGTCCTGGATGATGCAAACCCTCTCGAAGAGAACGGTGAGTCTCTCGACGTAGAGCTCGAGCTCCTCCTCGGTCTTCAGAACGCCGTGGAAGCCGTCGATGGTGAGCCGAAGCTCGTTGAGCTCCCGCTCGAGGATGCCCAGTTTGTCGTTCACCGGAACGTCCTCGGCGGAGATCGTGTCGGCGACCGATTTCTGGATGGCGAGGATCCGGCCCGCCACGCCGTGCCAGCGGTCCTGAAGCTCGCCGTGGAATTGCCTCTGCAGCATCTCGTCGGACAACGGCACCATTCGCAATGCCTGCTCGAAACTGCTGTTCGCCTCGTTTCGCATGTTGTTGTGCAATTCGTACTGCGCCTTCAGCTCCTGCAACGAAATCGATGGGAAGACGCTCCGGTTAAAACGGGATGAAACGTCATTGACAAAAGCGGCCGAAGGACCGTGTGTGTTTATCGCGCGCTAAAGTTTTAAACACAGCCGGGCCTGTTTGGGCGGTTGGGAAAACGATTTTTATCTCGGGGATGCGGAACGCCTCGGTGGCAAGCGGCCAAAGCTAATGGAATTAATTTGACCCAAATTCGACCGGCATGTTTCTCGAGGGCTTCTCGCTATCTACTGGAGGGTTTTTTTTTTTTTTTTTTGATTAGTTCGTAGGAAATGTTTTTTGTGCTTGCAACTCCGGGCGGTTTGAGAGTTTCGTGTTGAGATGTGCAGCGAATTTATGACCGGGCTTTTTTTGGTCCTGCGACCGTCACGCGACAGACCAAAAAATGACGGGGACAATAAGGTACAAAAAAAAATTGCAGTACCATCGCTTGGTGAAGCTCAACGGGACGGCAAACACGTCATCGCTGCCAGTAATTCGACGTCTACTTACGCGGAAAATGTTTATTATTTAAACTTAAACCTTGCCACTGTTTATTAATCGTAAAGCATGATTTACTATGTGGACACAGAAAACGTCACTGCGAAGATTGGACACCGTGAATGTGGGCGCTGATATTTTAATAAACCTCAATTTAAGATGGTTCGGAATTTTAAGAAAAAATATGCCGAAATACGTGGCAGTTCATTTAAAAAAAAAAGAAAAACAAATTTCGGCATAAAATTCTAAGGCTACCCCTTTGATTCCATTTTTTGCGTTTTTCGACGTCCTCCAACCGCACTATAAAACACCTCCAAAACTTCGGACAAGGGCTTATCGTGTGATTTTTCCCCGTAAACACAATGGACACCTCGGATTCTTCCTAGCTCCACTGCGAGCCGAGATATCGATGTTTGAAAACAAACATTGAAAGATCGTTGTTTCATCGATTTATTTTCTTTCAAGGCTATATTCTACGTATTTTTTCCCGTTGATCACGAATATAACAATTATTTTACTCCCAACCCGATATTTTCCATTTACCCTTACAATTTTTTCAGATTTTTTTTTTAAAGAACATTTTTCAGAATTTTTTCTATAATGGAAGTTGGCACACATGCCACGTAAAAACAATGGCGGAGTTTAAAAACGCTTTAAAACGCTTAGAAATGGCCAAGATTCGTTACCGAATAATTAACAGAAAGTATGAACAATGGTATAATATTAATAATATACCAATTATTATATTAATATTATACCAGATTACAGCTACGAATAGAGCTGTAGTCTGGTATGATAAGTGTAGATTCCTAAGCGCAGTAGCGTTACTTTTGTAAAAATGGGAAAGTAACGCAGCTTCGTTTAACGAGGTGGTATATTAAAATATCAGCGTGACGTTAGGAGAAATACGATAATGGTAGTTTGACCATATTTGTGACGCTTCGTGAAAATGACTTTCATTGTTGTGTCAATTGACGTCAACGAGCAACGACGCTCATTGCACGTCTCTAGTTTCATGCTCACCCAGAATTGACGCATGTGCCCATCGGGCTGATCCTGCACCGAGGCGAGTTCCCTCTCCGCCGTCGACATCCATTTTTCAAGTCTGTTGACCAGATTCTCCTGAGTGTACCAACTGTCCCGGAAGGCCAGTAAACGTCTCAGCGATGACTCCACGTCGTCCTGCAGCTTCAGAATAACCTCCAGAGCTTCGCCATACCTGTCCTCCGGATCTTCGATGTTTATCAACTCTTGGAGACCCCTCGCCACCGCCAGCAACTGCATCAGCCGGGCTTGGTGGGTCGCTATGTCCGAGGATAGAGCCTGAGGATCGTGACGAAGATTCGTGTCAATTAAATGCGTTATTTTTAAATTTGCATGAATTTGGTTTTTTTTTTAATTACAGAATAGTTGGGTTCACGGTCAAACAGTTGTTGCAACCATTTTGGAAGGTTCATTTTTTTGTTGGAAAGTTAACTGGTCGTGGAAACGAATTTTCATTGGCCGAGCGAATTCGGTACTTGGGTAATGGCTGAGGGAGACATCAAGAACGGTTATTGGAACAAACAAGTCGTTCAGGTGATTAATTTATGTTGGACCGATTTATGGATCTTTGAATTCTGTCAATTATTCACTGAGAGGATGCTGATAAAAAATTGCCAGTGGTCTGAGAAAATTGACCGCAGCTTATGATACGCAACTAGGGCGCCACTTGTGGCAGCAAGTTCCAGATTTTCCATGAATTTTTACCCTTGATATGTAGAAAAAATATAGCCCTGAAGATGTCTGTATGACTTCAAATTTGATCTTTGGCAAGTCTCTATCAATCCACGGCTTTAGGAAGAAAAAATATTGTTCATTTGTAGAAATTTATTCTCCAGGTGAACTTCACCGAGCAAAGTTTTTGCGATGCAGCCGTTATAACTCGATGAAATTCGGTCTCATGCAGATATCTTCAGAATCATGAAAAAATTATTCTCAATTCGTCACTTTCTGACATAGCCGGCGCCATAGATAATTCATTACCATGTCTTGTAGTCATTTTTCACAAGCGATACAGTCAATTTTATCTTATCATTCGATCACCCAGTAAAATCGTCACCAAACTTTCTTGACCACAAAAGTCCACATTTCGTGTCTCGTTAATTTTACAAAATCTTCTCCATTTTACAAATACATATTTTTTGTTAAAAACTAGTGAGAAACGGATTTTTCGGACGTTTGCGGAGAACAGCAAGTATGTTAAAAGTACACAATTGTTGACTATGCTCAGTGCACAGTTTTCTTTGCTACGGGTGGAAAACTGACCTGGTACAGGGAGATGTACTGATCGTAGTCGGAGGACGTGACGGTCTGCAGGTCGGGTACTCGTTGATGAGCGACCTGTAGCCATCCTCTCTCCTCCTTGACGCCCTGTTCGAGAACGACCCATCTGGAGGCCGCGAGGGACATTTGTTGAGCCTTCGAGGCCGCCAGATCGAGCAGCTCGATCGCTCGGCTGTGCAGACGCTCGTGCAGATTGGAGTGCTTCATTCTCGTCTCGGGATCGAGATTTCCCTCCAGCGACTCGAGTATCGCTCGGCAGTGATTGAGATTGACGAAGAATTTTCTGTGTTTCTGCATTTCCTCCCGAAGATGTTCGAGGCTCATAACCGATATCGGGCTCGACAGAAGTTCCTCGGCTATTTCGGTTATCTGAGCGAATTCCTGAAGCGTCTGCTCGTACTCCTCGGCGAGCGACAGTAGCTGCAGCAGCCGCTCTCGCTCCACGAAGATGCTGTTCTCTATGTAACTCGTCGTCTCGTGAGCCACGTACGTTTCGTCGGGTATCACCTTGCCCGGATAATCGCGCAGTAATCCGCGGGCTGCCGCAACGAGCTTTCCCGTCTTCCACATGTGGCACCGATTTGTGTTCTCCAACTTCTCGAGCTCCTCCAGTTTCCACACCGTCGAGGCGTCGCTCTCTATTATGTCGTTCAGCTGATGACGCTGCTCCTCGACCAATCTAATTTTTTGATTAATTTAATTAATTTAAAATAATAATAATAATAATAATTACTAACAGTATAATAATACAATTAGTAATAACAGTAATATTAATATTAATAATAATATTCTACTTAGTACTAAAGTAAAAGACCACTAGAGACTCTAAGAGACACACCCAGAAAAATTGCGGGCGTCCCCAAATAAATATTTATATGGTTTCATATAAATATTTATTTGCGGGGCCTCGGTCAAATAAATTATTTCTCTGGGTGCACTCACAGTGAAAGGAATAACTTGAATTTCATGAGCTAAAATTTGACCACTGGAAATTGGTGCTCATAGAATAGAGCAAAATTTCCAAAGATTAAATTTATGCTCATAGAATGGAATTTATACCATTTCAACTGCCAGTAACAATAACAACGTATTCACTTATTTACACCAATAAACAGAATTGATTTAAAAAAATTAAGATAGGGATCTGAAAATGAGGTTTGAGTCAATAATAATAACTACTAATAGTATAATAATACTACTACCAATAACAGTAATATTAATATTAATAATTATATCGTACTTAGTACTAAAGTAAAAGGCCACTGGAGACTCTCATAGACACACCCAGAAAAATTGCGGGCGTCCCCAAATAAATATTTATATGGTTTTATATAAATATTTACTTGATTAAAAAAAAAATTAATTTGCGTAGCGTCCGTCAAATAAATTATTTCTCTGAATACACTCACAGTGAAAGGAATAACTTGAATTCCATGAGCTAAAATTGGACCCCTAGAAAATCGTGCCCATAGAATGGAGCAAATTTTCCAAAGATTACATTTATGCTCATGGAATAGAATTTATACAATTTCAACCGCCAGTAACAATAACAACATATTCACTTATTCACCCCAATAATCAGAATCGATTTAAAAAAATTAACATAGGGATCTGAAAATGAGGTTTATGCGAGCTTACCTGTAGACATTGTTGACCCCATTGATGAATTCGTCCCACCGCGCTAGTTCGGCGTTGGTGTATCGTTCGCCGTCGCTGGTCACGTCCTCGATGGCTTTGGCCTGGTGCTCGAGGGCGTCCATGCACTCGCGAATCCTCTCCCTCTCCTCCTCGGGGTACTTGCCCTCGAGCTGTGTCCAAATCTGGTCGAGTTCCCTGATGCTGCCCTCGACGTGATTGACCTCGTCCCTGAGGTCGACGAAGGTCCTGGTGTCGTCGTAGCTCGGCCCAGCGGGGCTCTCCCTTCCCAGGAATATCCTGTACTCGATAGTCTCCAACCACGTGGAGATCGTTTCGACGATCGTAATTATGCTCTCCTCGACCACGAAGATGTTTTCCTCAGCAACGGCGTTCCTCAGCTGGGCGAGTTCCTTCCGGATCTCCGAGGCGCGTTCCTCCACGGGCTTGGTGGTTCTGACGTCCTCGAGGGTCGCGACGTGCAAGATGTTCGACAGATGACTCGTCTCCTTGGCCGCGGGCAGATTGCTCAACCGCTCGGAGACGATTCGCGTCGACTGCGTTCTCTGAGCCACCTGGTTGAGCGGTTTGACGACGTAGTCGCGCGCCTCGGCGGCGATGAGGTTAACGCTCGAGGTTGCACCGGGACTCGTCGAACGTTTGGTCGGGACGGTCTGGAGACCGAGAATTCCACGATCGTCCCAGGAGGACGATTCGTAGTCGGGTTTCCTGGCGGCTGGGGATTTCTTGCCGATGTCCGACTCGGCGATCGCCTCGGCGTAACTCTTGATCTCGTGCTTCTTCCGGTCGGGTTTGGGGTCCTGGGTCAGTACCGATTCCATCGGGGAGAGCGGTTCCTCGCTGGTGTCCATCGGCTCCGGGGTCGTCTCGATCCTGATGGCTTCCTGGAACACGCTGGCAGCCGGAATGGGCGAGGGGACTTTCTTGGGCACTTGGGCAAGAGGGAATTCCTTTGGTGGCGCATTCGCGTTGTCGATGTCGTGGGAAGTCTGGATTGAACTCTCGTCGACAGGTGTTTCGGGCACCTTGTCAACTGGTGGAAGTGATTGTGTACCAGGAGTTTGAGTTTTTTCCCGCTGCTTGATGTCGCTCAGCCTGAGGTCCGTGTAGACCCGGCCGATGGTCACGTTGTCCGGGACATTCTCGTCGCCACTCTGGGGCTCCGGGCTTTGATGACCGTGTTTGTAGCTCGCGTTCTTCTTGGCCACCTCGGAGTAAGACAGCCGCAGATAGGCGTCGGAGGATTGTGGAGGATGAGCGTAAACTGATTCGGGGTCGTCACGGTGTTCCCTCTCGGTAGGCGTGGATCCTGACACCTCGGTGTGCTTGTGCTTCCTCTTCCTCTTGTGTCTTTTTCCGGACCTTTCCGTGGTCTCGTCCGATGCACGGCGGTCCGTTGATTCTTCGGTCACCGTGCTGCTGCTGGGCCGCGTCGGCTCCGTTGTCGACTCACTTTGGGTAAGGAGAGAACTGTCCGCTGTTGAACTTCCGCAGAACTCGACGGTTGCTCGAACGTGGATCTCGTACGAAGTGTCGGGTGTTGAGTCTCGCTCGGAGGCAACCGAAAGTGGCCTCTCCTGAGGTTCAGGTTGAGGTTCTACTTTGCGAGGTGTCTTTGCTGGTTCGATGGTTGTTGAAGACTCCTCAATTTTGGTTGCTTCCGGAAGCGGTTGATCTTCTACCGGTTGGATCTTTGTTGGCGGTTCTTTGACCAGTTGGATCTCTATTGGCGGTTCTTTGATAGGTTGGGTCTCGATTGGTGGTTCTGAGACCAGTTGGGTCTCTTGTGGTTGTTTTACCACTTCGATCGCTATTGGCGCTTCTTTTACCACGTCGATCTCTATTGGCGCTTCTTTTACCGCTTTGATCTCTATTGGCGCTTCTTTTACCACTTCAATCTCTATTGGCGCTTCTTTTACCACTTCAATCTCTATTGGCGGTTCTTTTACCACGTCGATCTCTATTGGCGCTTCTTTTACCTCTTTGATCTTTATTGGCGCTTCTTTTACCACTTGGATCTCTATTGGCGCTTCTTTTACCTCTTTGATCTTTATTGGCGGTTCTTTTACCACTTGGATCTCTATTGGCGCTTCTTTTACCACTTCCATCTCTATTGGCGCTTCTTTTACCACGTCGAGCTCTACTGGCGTTTCTTTTACCACTTCAATCTCTACTGGCGCTTCTTTTACCACTTCAATCTCGACTGGCGCTTCTTTTACCACTTTAATCTCTATTGGCGGTTCTGTTACCAGTTCGACCTCTATTGTCGGTTCTTCGACCTTCACTGGCGGTTCTTTTACTAGTTTGACCTCTATCGGCGGTTCTTCAACCTGCCTTACACCTACCTCAGGATCAGGCATCGTGGAAGTCTCCACAGACTCCACGACGGTTTGCTGAGACACAGAAACGACTGACTTCTCGCTGGGTCCAGTCTGCGAGCTGATCTCCGCAGTGTCGGGTATGATCTGCGCGCTCTCCTCGACCGTCGGTACCAATTCTTCGGTTTCAATCTGCACGAAGGAATCGAGAGTCTCGATCTTCTCTGGCACAGTAGTCTGCGACTCTTCCTCAGTCGTGACAACCGTCTCTTCGACGCTCGTCTGTGCCGACAGTTCCGCTTGTTTGACTCGTTCCGGACTCGCCATCGGACTCGTCTGCATCACCGTTTCGATCGTGGGCTCCGGTGATCTCGTCTGCATCTCCATTTCCTGGGTCTCCACTTCCCTCGGACTTTCCCTCGGTGTCGTCTGCGTCTCCGCGGTATCGAGATGAACCTCCTCAACGAGATCGGCCTGCATCTCAAAGTTCTCAGTGGTCGGCAATTCCGGACTAGCCGGTTTGCTCGTCTGAACGTGGGTTTCGTTGGTCTCGGCTACTTTGGGCAAATCCGTTTGCACGGAGCTCTCTTCGACCTTGATCTCTGCAACCGGCGGCGGTGGCGTAGTTTGCGTTTCCGAAGTGCCCGAAGAGATCGCTTCCACGATGTCGGTCTGAACCTCGAAGTTCTCCATCTTCGGAGCTTCGGGACTGGCGGGTTTGCTGGTCTGCACATCAGCTTCTGCGGTCTCGATGACCACTTCGGGCGAAGTCTGCATCGAGGTCTCCAGTCGCTCTACTTCTACTACTTCCGGTGATGGCGTTGTCTGCTGCTCCGTGTCCAAAGACGCTTCGGGCTCCTTGAGAGTCTGCGTCTCGATCTCCGAAGTAGCGATCGCCTCGATCGGCGATGTCTGAACCAGCGTGGAATCCACGTCAACCCGGATGGTCTGCACTTCAGTCTCTGCGACTACCTTCGGTGGCTCCACCGGGCTTTGAGCCGGAGGACTCTCCACAGGACTCGTCTGCACGCCTCCCTCGATCGTGACCGCAGCCACTGGAGCCTCGGTCTGCATCGAGGAGTGCTCACGATCCGGCGACTTCACGTCGATCGTTTGCACACCGTAGTCCAGAACTGGAGTCGGTGATGTCTGAACCTCAATGTTGACGTCCTCGGCCGTTGTCGTCTGGATCTCGCGCTCGTGCGTTTCGATCCTCAACTCCGGAGAGGTCTGCAGCGAACTGGCGACAACTTCCGGTTCATCGGGTGTCAGATTACCAGCCGAAGCGTCCCTGGTCTCGACAGTCGTCTGTGTGACGGCTTCGGAGCGTTGGATGGTTTCAACTGCTCCCAGTTTCTTCTCAGGTTCATCCACCTCAACCTTCGTCTCTTTAGCACTCTCCTTAGTTTGGGGAATTGCGATGGCTTCCTCGTCGGTCGGCACTTCCGGTTCTTCGCTCGGAGTGCTTCTCGGCTCAGCGGACGCCTCGCCGTCGTCTTCCCGAGTGCTCTTGACCTTCTGTTGCTTCTTGGTCCTCTTCTTCTTCCTCTTCGCCGGGTCGTCAAGTTTGTCGCTCTTCAGAGATTCCTCGAGGGTGCTCGGTCGGTCGGGCTCGTAGCCGCTCTCAGGACTGTCGTCCCTGCGCATGGAAATCGTCAACGACGAATCGTCGGTGATCTCCATCACGTCCGGTTGCGGTTGCTCGCTCGGTTGTTTGGTGGAGTCTGAGAGAGGTATGTTGAGATCGGTCGATTCGGCGATGGACGTTGCTACGGAACTACCGGAGACGATGTCCTCGTCCATCGGCGTCTTGTCCCCGGACTCCGTTCTCTCTCTGCGCTTTTTCTTTTTTCTACTTCTCGCGCTGCCGCTCGCCGAATCGGTTGCGCTCTTGTCGGAGGAGAAGACGCAAGTTTCGGTCTCCTTGTCCTTGGTGAGGGGTGACTTGGGCTCCTCGTAGGCCAGGCTGGTCTCCGTTTCCTTCTCGGCGGTGATGAAGTCACCGGTTTGGACGACTTTGTCGTTGATCCTCTGGACGATCTCCTTGTCAACCGGCAGTCTTATGTCCAAGTCTTCCTTCACTACGTGGTGGATCGTCGTGGTTTCCGGTTGGCGAGCCTGGGTCACCATCGACACCGAAGATCCGGCGTCCGCGCCTCTTTCCTCCACCGACAAGCTGATCTGGACCTTGTCCATTACCGACTTCTGGTCCTGCTTTGGTGCTCCACTTTGGGTCAGCGATTCTCCATGGCGGCGCTCGCTGCTCAGGAAGTCATCGCTGTCCGAGCTCTGGACCGGTCGTCTTCCGGCTGGCGGTGTTGAATCTTCGGATGACTCTTCCAGAGGAATGTTCTCTATGGCGAACGTCTTCGAGGCTTCGCCCTCCGTACGCTCCGCGGATGTTCCCGAAGCTTCGACACTGGCATAGCCTTCCATATCGCAAACATCATCTTCCTCTAAGAGAACGACAGCTCCTTCTTTATCATTGTCCTCTACGGTGCTGCTATGCTCTTTGTGCTGTTCTACTTCTACCGTGCCTCGTTCTACTTCGACATTTTCACTCACAACTGGTTCGACTTCAGACTTACAGGTCGCTCTGGCATCTTCGATGCGAGCAGCTCCCTCCGACTCTTTGGCGGACTCCAAAGAAGTCTCGACGATCGTATCGGCGCTCGATAATTCCTCGGCTGGAGTCTGGAAAACAGCGTCCCTTTCAGCATTGATCAAACTCTGGCTGGTCAGACCCAGCTGGCCGATAGCCTCGCCGGCATTTACCTCGACCGGAAAGATCTCTCGCTCGTGTTTGTCGGTCGAGTGGGTCTTAAGTTCCTCGACTTCCACCACGGCGACGTCGGATGATCGCTCGATGTCTTCGGAAACGGAAATCGTTTCCGGAGTTTCGCTCTTTCCGCTGGAACACGTGGTTGGGGTCTCTTCCTTCCTGGAGCCGCTGACCAAGATTTCCTTGGCGAAGGGGCCGAAGAATGGACCCTGAAGAGGACTACCAGGTTGGGCGACAGAATCAGCGATGCGCGTCGCGTCTCCCAGCGCCTGAGTGATCTCCTTTTCGTCCTCCCTCTTGACGACGTTGATGCTGATGTGAGGTATGTCCTCCTCGTCCACCTCGACTTCCTCCGGTTCCTCTATCACCTCCTCGGTGACGGTCTCCTTGCCGTCGACAATCGTCACCCTGCGGATGATTCGCCGCGTTTTCCTGATGACGCGTCTGGTGATCTGCTGGACGGTGGCGTGTACGCTGGAGGTCTTGGTGGTGTATCCAGCCTCATCGATGCTGAATTCCGGACCCGGTTGGGCGATCTCCCCGACGTCGCCGATCTCGCCGTGGATGACGCTGTGGGTGTAGCGCGCTGGTGCTTCGAACTCCTCGACGTTAATCTGGTCGCCGGGCGCGCCGGTGGTCACTCTGCCGCCGTAGGTTTGTCTGGTGGCCGTTTCCACGGTGCCGTCCGGTCGCGTCCTGGTGACGGTCACCTGCTGACCCCTCATGGTCGCCTCGGAGAAGGCCTGGACGGTCGGCGGGGCGTCGCCGACGGCGGTGGACAGCGCGGTGACGTGTTGCTGGGTCGTCTGGCTGCTGGTCACGAGGGTCCTCCGGAGTTTCCTGACGATGATCCTCTTGGTGCCGTCCGCGTCGACGACGATCTCCGTCGTCACGTCGTCCGGCTCCACCAGCACGGTCTCGAACGACTGCGGGGCCGCGTGTTGTATGTTCAGCTCCGATGTCGCGCTCCTCTGGATCTCGGCGTCCCGGTACTTCATGTCGACGACGATGTCGTCCGGGTTGACCGGGCGGGTTTCCTCGGCGCTCGGTATGTTCTTCGTCGCGATCTCGATGACGTCGTGGCTACCGTCGGTTCTCTTCGACACCTTTATCAACTCTTGACTCTGCTTCCTGGCGTCGCCCGACGAGGCCACGGGCTCGGTCATCAAACTCTGGCAGGTCGTCGACACGATTTGCGACGTCGACGTCTGCTTCGTCAGCTGAGCGGGCTTTTGCTCCGCGGCCGCTGGCTCGTCGGCCAGCAGACTCTGGCCGGTCTGCAGCGAGACGTCCGCCCACGACGGCGGACCGTCCCCGTCGTGGGAGCGGATCGAGGGCGCCTGATCGAGAGTCGAATCGTCCTGATCTACCGACTCGTCTAAAGCCCCGGATTCATCGTCGTCCTCGATAACTTCCTGCGAACACCATGAGGGTTTCTAACGTGAGGAGAACGATATTTAGCTTCATCCCCTGGCACCGAAGCCCCCGGAGGACGCGGTTCCTGTGCTCTGCCGCTCGTGGGGTTTCGAGGATGAGGTAGCCATTTTTTTCCGCGTCCCCGGATGATAAGTACATGGAATGATGAAGTGATAAATGATGATTGTTACGTATGCACGTTACGATGAAACGACTGTTAGATTTTCCCACCTCGGTGACGGAGATTGTTCGATGATCGACGGTGAGAGTAAGCGACTCGACAATGGTTACCACGTGGGTAGATAAGTGAATGGTTTATGAGTGTAATATTTTGTAGTGGTGATGGTAGCTCGCGTACTTGGCGAGCTCATTGTATCTGTGCGTGTGTCTGTGAGTATCTGTGAGTATCTGAGGATGTGTGAGTATCTATGAGTATCCGTGTGAGTATCGGCGTGAGTATCCGTGTGAGTATCCGTGTGAGTATCCGTGTGAGTATCTGCGTGAGTATCCGTTTGAGTATCCGTAAGTAACTGTGTGAGTATCTGTCTGAGTATCCGGGAGTATCTGTGTGAGTATCTTGGAGTATCTGTGTGAGAGTCTCTCTGACTATCCGTGAGTATCTGTGTGAGAGTCTCTCTGACTATCCGTGAGTATCTGTCTGAGCATCCGTGAGTATCTGTGACGATCTGTGACTTGTGTGAGTATCTGTAAGTATATGTGAATGTTTGTGCGAGTATCTGTGAGTATCGGTGTGAGTGTCCAATCGACATGAACTTTATTATTATGTGGATATAACGTTATAATGTGCATTCCGACGTGAAAGAAATTGTACGTTGCATATATCGAAAAAGTATATATCCGTGATTGTATGAGATAATATTTTCGACGAATTTTTATATTTCGGTGACAGTTCGAGCATACTACAGTAATTTTTTTTATACCTGATGCATTGATAATATAGAAACGGCGAATTTGATATGTATCGAACATACTTAATTGCATAGGTAGGGTCGACGCGAATAACGGAATCCATCGGATTTATTCGTCGACGAGTTAACGTAAATTACAATCGACGTAGAAGTCGTGCGTATACTTGGGCGAACGCAACGAGTCATATAGAGTAATAAATAAATTGAAGTAATTAACGATCAAAGTTTAATTATGCCAAAGTACATAGGTGTAATTAACATTCCTTAGATACATGCAACGCCTATAATACATCCATCACCTTAAGCTTAATAAACGAGTATAGAGTAGATAAAAAAAAAAAAAAAAAAAAAAAAAAAAAAAAAAAAAAAAAAAAAAAAAAAAAAAAAAAAAAAAAAAAAAAAAAAAAAAAAAAAAAAAAAATGAAAATAATACATGTGACGTGGGTGGGTAGGACGACGAAGTGCACGACGATGAAGATGACGATGACGATGAAGATGACGACGAAGGTGAAGATGAAGATGAAGACGAAGATGAACTGTGCGTTTGCGAGGGGTATGACAGTACAAGTGCGTACGAAATAGAAAAAAAAATAAAAAATTAACATAACGTGATATAAACAGTCCCACTCTGACCCTCGACCTAGAAATCGTGCGAAACTATATCGTGAAGAAAAAAAAAAACATAATATCCCTACCGTAGACATTAGAAGCGTTGAGAGTAACAAAATTCTACATCCAGACGAACTAACGAGATTTTTTTCTACGCCGTCAAGCAGTTGCATTTAATTTTTTAATTTGAACATAACAAAGCGATCCCCGCAGCTGTAGAATGTGTAGGGGAACACCGGGTCAAGACGTGTTCGCTAAGAAATCAAGATTTTCTTTTGTTCACGGACAAAAAAAAAAGCTTAATCGGTTACAATTGTCCCGAGAACCCTTGTGAGAATGCTGCACGGGACCGACGCTGGGCCAACGCTGGTCCAACACCGGGCCAACGCTGCGCCGGTACTGGCCCTGTGCGGCGCTCCCACTAGGGCACATTTAACCACTTTGCCCCGGTCTTCCCTTCACCGGCTTCGATCTAATTAAATAAAAAAGTATCCCTCGAGACATGCGCCATTGAGAAAACGGATGAAATGGAATGGCGGCGAGACGATTACGTGAAACATTAAAAGTGTTGCAGACAGGCGATAATAACGGATCGAGATTGTAAAACGAAGTGATCGGTCGTCACGGATAATCGGCGACTCTGCAAAGTCGCCTTGCCCCTAAAGCAAAACGCTCGAGAGTCCGAAATCCGTTTCATTGTTCAAAGCTATACCCGCAACCGTGGCGTGAAGTGCAACGAACAGTGCCAAAGCTCCCGTATTCTCGTAAGCGTCGAGTACCTTCTGCTTTTGCTCCAGGCGCGACGCCATTTCCATCAGCGCTTCTTTCAGACTCTTCGCCAGACTACTCACTTCCGGCAAGCCCTCGAGTTCCTTCACCCGTTCCGTTCGGCTCGTCAATTCATCCTCGAACTCCTGAATATAACACGAACGCCATTTTACACGTGTGCCGAGCTTGCAGATTGGAAAGGTTCTTCGATAGTTATGATAAGGTTGTACTTGCGGACAGTCTGACCTCACGTGAGTTTAGAGAGAATTGAGAGAGAAATTGCGAACACTTCTCGATCGGATAAAAATCTGAACCAAAGTCAACCATTTGGAAGGTGCTGAAAAGATTGATTTTGCATAATAATAATTTAAAAATTTCATTAACATATTAATGAAAAAAAAAATTCCTACGAATCGCCCGGCAACCTAATTTTTTTTAAATAAAAAATATTTATTAATTTTTCTGAATATGTATGCATTTTTTCAGAATCTCGTGTAATTTTTGACAATTGCGTTTTCAGTCAACAAAAAAAACGTAATTTTCAAAAATAACACAAAATTCTGAAAAAATTCATACGTATTCAAAAAGATTAACAAATTGTTTTTATACGAACAAAAAGTTAAGTTGTCGGGGGATTTGTTGAAAGATTTTTTTCGTTCATTTGTTAATAACATTTTGGAATTATTATTATGCAAAATCAATCTTTCCAGCAGCTTCCATATGTTTGATTTTTTCAGATTTTTATCCCATCGAAGAGAGTTCGCAATTCTTTCTGCACTTCTCGCGAGGTCGAACTGACAGCAAGTACCACCTTTAAAAAAAAAAAAAAAAAAAAAACGAACCTTATAGCTCGACGACGAGTGTCTTTCGTTGATAGTGAGGATGAGCCTCCGCAGCCAGGCGTCGGTGTCGTCCAGGAATTGTCTGTAGGCGGCGACTTCGAGTTTCCGTTTGTTCTGAATTCCTTGCGCTTCTCCAAGGGCCATTTTTCCCTGCTCGGCCTGAGACAGAAGTGCGACTATGCGCGTTCGAATTCCCGCCAGGGAGGCCGAGAGTTTCTGCCACTCGGCGTCGGCCGAGGTCTTGGTCAATCTTTCGTCGATCCTCGAAGCCACGCCGTCGAAGCGGTGAAGTTCCTCAATAATCGCCTGCGAATAAATGGTACCCGCGTTCGGATGAGTTTGAGATTCTTCGGGTGCTGTTCGCCTCGTCCCGACGACAAATCTTACCGATATCGAGGAGAGCATCGTCTCCAAGCTGTCGCACGGCAAGTAACCCAACGAATTTTCCAAGCGTGCAACAGCCGCTCTAAGTTCGCCGATGTCGCCCTCAACGGAGGCCTGCAAATTACACGATTCTCCGTAATAAAAACCACCCACTCGTAACCAAAGGAGCATACATAGTTCAAAGCGTATAAACAAGGTTGACCATGCCGTGCACATGGCGAACTCCGGTACAATTCCAGACTGCGGATTAATCGGTATTAGCTCGAAATAAATATCACCAAACCTGTGAAGAACACAACGGTCAAAATAAGGATGAACGCATCGGGACAATTAACAAAAAAAAAATAACACGCAACTGATTCGACAAAATTCGACACATCGAGGCTTCAGAAATTTAAACTTGTATATATATTTTTTAAATTCCAAAATAGAATCGGAACTAAAGTAGAATTGGGTTTCAATTACGTCGTTGTGTCGAACGGAGTCGGGCGCGTTAATTCTGTAAAACGAAAATCGGTATCGGGCAGCGAAACGATGGTAACGACAAAGACGAGTAAGGGCGAGAAGTGAAGAAGGAATTGCCTGTATTCGATTAAAAAAAAACCATCGAAATTACACATACAGGCGTAAACTATGCAGAGTGTTAAGTGCTGAGTACGGTGTAACGATAGCATGCGGGCGGAGGAGGAAGGTACGAAAGGTCCGCCACAGATAGAGACGAAGCCAGAAACACGCCTGTAACGAGCATACACACCAGTGGCGACATTGACAAATTATAGATAGAACAAGATAGAAAAAAGAGCGAACCAAAGTAAAACCAATCGAACAAAACACATTGTAATACGTAATAGTACGATAAAGAAAGAGGCGGCAAGAATGCTCGAAGTTTTACAATAGTAATGATAATAATTAAATAAATAAATAGTAAACGATAGTAATAACGCAACAAGACCGAGAGGACTGGCGGGATTTGTCGCACCTTGATCCCTTGGATCCGCATAGCTTCAGCGGTTGCTGCCTCAGTCTCTCTCTCCACCTCCCGTTCGTTGCTCGGCCGCTGGATTGATTCTCCTGTCTCTATACCTAAATGCATTGTGGACGGTGGAGGAAGGCTGGAGCTGCTTGTCGGGATGGATTGGGAGGACGCAGCGTCCGGGCTCGTCCACGCTGGGCCGGATGGGGATTGGGACAAGGCGGAGGCTTGCACGTCGGAATCGAGCGCGTCAAGATCGGTTATCAGATCCTCGGTCATCCTGTGGACGAGTTGGGACGTGTGATCGAGTCTAGGATCGGCTCGTGTGTCGTCGCGTTCGATCGCCAAGTAAGTGCTATAGTCGTTCCAGCTACACATTCCGCCCGGTAAATCGGCCACGAGACGCTCGGTGCGCGGGGTCGATGAACTCGAATGAGATCCGCCGCTCGAATCGGTCTTGGGACCGCCGCCCCCCGAATTACCCCCGTGTGAATCGTCGTCGTTTCGATCGCGCTTATCGTCGTTGTCGTCGCTCGCTTTCTTAACCGAGCTCCTCTTCGACAGGGCAGCGAGACTCTCGAACAGATTACGCTCGGCCTCGTGATACGGCCTCTTGTTCAACCAAAAACCACCGTCAAGCGATATGTGTTTCGATAGTTTGTAGGCGGGGAGGTCGGATTCAGGGATTTCGTCGGCTGGCTCGTCGCCGTGGCTCACGACGACTATGTCGTCCTCGTCGATGTAGAAGTGGACCTTCGATCGCGGCCCGGCGGGCTCAGCGGCATCGGCCGTTGCGCCCAGCGTAGCCAGGTCGGATGACGCCTCGGACTTTGCGAGGGACTTCTTGTCGGTTTTGGGCTTTTCCTCGAAAGAGGGGGCAGTGGAGAGCTTGGGTGCGCTACCCTTTTCCTCTTCCGTATGCACATTTTGCATCACCGCTAGGGCCGGTGACGAACCGGCTTTCACACCCTTCGGACCCAGACTTCCATCAGCTTCCGTCTTTTCCTTAACAGAGGCTGATGTTTCTGGTTTTTCTGAGGATTGCGCAGGAACTGCTGCTTGCACCGGGGACGATCTTACGTCGGAAGTTTTCGTCGCATCGGTCACAGCCTTGGAAATATCGATAGGTTCGTCGATCTCGTCATCGTCTTCTATAGGCATCGGTTCGTCCAAGATGCTCATCCACGAATCGTCAGCGACCAGATTAATCTTTTTGGGCTCCTCCGCCTTGACGCTGCTCTCTTTCACCTCGACTTTGGAAACTGAGTCCGAGCTAACTGGATCAACTTTTTCTGACGATACTGCGGGAATTTTCGCGGTTTGCTCATTCGGTTTTGGAACTGTTTCTACATTGGGGGAGTCTTTTAGTTTACTCTCGGTAGATTTAGTTACTGCGACCGTAGATTCTTTGTCGATAGGTTTGACGATTGGTGTTTGTTGTTCGGGTTTCACTTTGATTTTGTCGTCGGATTTTTTCTTCTTGTCAACTTTGCTCTTGGATTGTTCGGGCTTCTTTTCTTGCTTCGATATATCTGCGGGTGCAGCGGGGAGCTTCGATTCCTCGGATGGTTTCTGAATTTTTGCTGGCTCGGGTATAGAAACTTCAACCGTCTTAGTTTCAGCTAACGAAACAGGCTTTTCCGTATCGACCTTCTCGACAGATTTCGGAGGTTTTGTTATCTGATCTTTAGGCTTTTCTTTACTTTTTTCAAGCCCTTGTTTCTTCGTCTCTTCAACCTTTGACGTGGATTCGGTGGCAGATTTTTTCACTTGCTCCTGTTGCTTTGGGGCTTTCTTATCATCGTCCTTAGATTTTTCCGACTTCTTTTCAACAACCGGTTTCTCTTCGGGCTTGGCGGGTTGTTTCGTATCCACGGGTTTCTGAATTGTCTCTGGTTCGGGTATGGAAACTTTGACCGTCTTAGTTTCAGCTATCGAAACAGTCGATTTCGTAGCAACCTTCTCGATCGGTTCAGTAGACTTCGTTGTCGACTCTTCAGGTTTTTCTTTAGTTTTATCGATTACTTGTTTCTTTTTCTCTTCAACCTTTGACTTTGATTCGGAGGTAGATTTTTTGGTTTGCTCTTGTTGCTTTGGAGCGTTCTTATCATCGACCTTAGATTTTTCAGGCTTCTTTTCTGTCACCGGTTTCTCTTCGGGCTTAACGGATTCTTTCGTTTCCGCGGGTTTCTGAATTGTCGTTGGCTCAGGTATAGGAACTTTGACCGTCTTACTTTCAGCTATCGAAGCAGGCGTTTCCGTGACAACCTTCTCGACCGGTTTAGTAGACTTTGATATCGACTCTTCAGGCTTTTCTTTACTTTTTTCGACCACTTCTTTCTTCTTTTCTTCAACCTTTGACGTTGATTCAGAGGTAGGTTTTTTGGCTTGCTCTTGTTGCTTTGGAGCTTTCTTATCATCGTCCTTAGATTTTTCAGGCTTCTTTTCTGCTACCGGTTTCTCTTCGGGCTTAACGGATTGTTTCGTTTCCACGTGCTTAGTTTTCGTTTCAGCCATCGAAGGCGTCTCAACCTTCTCCACAGGAGCGCTCTTTGCAGATTCCGCTGGCGCGACGAGAGTTGTCGGAGCTTCGGTTTCCTTAGTTACTTTTTTGGTAGCGCTGTCAACTGGCGGTTTAGTAATTCCTTCAGGAATTTTGACGTCGACCGTGGATCCTTGATCTGTCTTCACTGATTTTTCTCCCTTCTTTTTCTTGTTCTTCTTTTTGTCAGCCGCCGATTCAACGATCTTAGTTTCGCTCACAACTGTCGCGGGGAGTGAAGAGGTCGGATCGACGGTCGGATTTTCCTTCTTTTCAAGATCAACTTTCACTTCAACATTTTCTGCCGGCTGAGGGACATCTGCAGCCACGGATTTTTCGACTGCCTCCGTCTTTACATCAGAAACAGGTTCCTTGACTTCTTCGACAGCGACCCCATCGGGCTGCTTCTCCTCCTTTTCAATCTCATCAGCCATTCCCTTCTTCTTCGATTTGTTTTTGCCCTTCGTTGGTTTCACTGGAACATCGGATTGCTTCACTTCGGGTGTCACCACAGATTTTGCTTCCCCCTTGTCAGCCGGTGCTTTCTCATCGGTGACGAGCTTGGACGATTCGGAAGCAGCCTTGGGTGTCTCGGTCGCGACTTCCGGTTTGTCTTTTTGTTGCTTACGTTTGTTCTTGGGCTTTCCTTTCTCCGCAGGCTTTTGATCGATGGTCGATTCGCTCGTAGCAGATTGAACCTGCTTAGTTTGTTCTGCAGGTTTCTCAGATTTTTCCTCAACAGGTTTCTTCTCTGCTTCTTTAGATTTTTCCGCTACTGTTTCCTTCTTGGCACTCTCCTTTGATTTATCAGCTGTCGCAGTGTCCTTCTTGAAGCAGAGAAGAAACTTCTCTGCTTCTTTAGATTTTTCCGCTACTGTTTCCTTCTTGGCACTCTCCTTTGATTTATCAGCTGTCGCAGTGTCCTTCTTGTCCACAGCCGTAACTTCTTTCGGTTTGGTCTTCTTGTCCGCAGGAACTGCGTCGCTTGCTGTTTTTCCTTTAGTCTTGGTATTCGCAACGAGCTTGGAGTCCACTTGTTTTCCTTTCTCCTGTACCTTTTCTTTCTCTTCCGGCGCCGCAGTCGTCTTTGAGGTAACGGTCTGCGCGTCCTCTTGCTCCTTCTTCGATACCTTTTTGTTCTTAGCTTCGTCGACTCGCGGATCGATTGGCACTGGTTCGCGCATCGGCGAACCGTGCGGCTTATCGTCGCGTCTGCCGCTTCTCGATCGCGATCTCGACCGTCTGGAGCGCAACTCCCTTCTGTTAACGAACTCCATAAAACCTTGAGCATCTACCTGAACAACGTTTTCTATGGGCTCCGGTTCGGGAACCTCCTCAACGACGATCTGTACCTGGTGATCTAACGCGATTGGCTCTTTCCTAACGACATTGCGCTCAGCGGAGCTGGGAACTGTAGGCTCGTGAGTTTCAATTTGTTTTTTTGCTACCACCGCTGCCCAGGAACTATCGTCTAAAGGACCAGCGTCATTGGGATCCGATTGAATTGGCTTTTGTGTTTCGGACATCGAGGTATCCTCGGTTAGAGTCAAATCTTCCACGTCGTCGGACCAAGCTAACGGTACAGCTGGTACCGTGGCCATCAGGTGACTAGGAGACCCTTTAGACTTTGCATCTGTCGTCACAGGTTCTTTGATAGCAGCCGAGGGTTTCATTGCGATATTCAACGGCTCTTCTTTGACAGTCTGCTGAAGGGAAATCGGTTTCTCTGGTCTTACAGGCTCAGGTTTTACTATATCGTGTTCCGGTTCGAGCTGTTGGGGGGAAGTGCTGTGCGATTTGGCGACAACACCGGCGTAAGATGTCCTGCCGGATACATGTGAGTCGGTTGGCTCGGCTGGGACTGGTGACACTGTCGGCTTTGCTTCCGCAACCGTCTCAACGTTCGACTGTTGATTCTTCGACTCAGCGGTAGCGTCTTTTCGTTTTTGTTTCTTGTCTTTCTTTCGACGAGGTGTCTCTTCCTGAGCGGATGCTTTGGCCGCGACGGAATGGTCAACTTCGGTGACCGGGGACAGAGTCGACGACGGGCTGGATGCTGCAGGCTCAGTTACTGATTGGGCCGAGACAACTGTGACCGCTTCAACAGTCTTTGCCACCTCCGCGTCGACATCCGCACTCTCGACTAATTCCCGCGTACCAACAATCGAAGCCCACGACTTTGCGTTAGGATTTAGCCGGCTATCGAACTCCTTCACTGGCTCACGAACCGCAGTTGATTTTTCCACCGGTGGTGCGATTTTGTCATCTGCAACTTTGTCAGTTGCGACTTTGCTTGTTGCAGTTTCAATGTTTGCTTTAGCAGCGACTGGTTCTGACTTCGTTGGAGCTTTGCCCTTAGCCTTCTGTCCCTTTTGAGAATCTTTCTTGTCTTTTTCGATCGGCGCCTTGACTTCCTGGTCAGCCAAAGGAGCGTTCTTGATTTCTACTACATTCGCGGGATCTTCGGCTTTTAGTTTCTTAGACTGCTTCTGAACGTCTGGCTTCTTTGATTTCTCTTCGGATGTCTTCTTGTCAGACTTTTGTTTTTGAACACCTTTTTGTTGATCACTCTTTGCGACTTGCTCTGCAGCCTTGGGTTCGTCTGTTTTTTGCAGAGGAAGATCTGCCGGTACGGAGGGCAATGGAGTTGCCGTCTTCGACGTTGCCTCTGCTACAATCGGCGCCGCAGCACCCATTTTAGGTACAGTTTCGGATTTTTGTTTCTTGTCTTGTTCACTGTGAGTTTCCGACTTGGGTATTTCAAGAAACTCAAAGTCGTCATCTTCAATGACGATTTCATCGTCCAATAGGCTAATCCAGGCATCGTCAGACGGAAGATTGACGGCAGTTGTTGCTTTCTTCTCGACTATTGCAACCGCAGCTTGAGATACTTTAGAGTCCTTGAGTGGTTTTTCATCACTTTCTTTTGGCGCAAGAACGGGCGACTGAGTAGTGAGTTTCGGTGCTTCAACGTTGCCATCGGGGCTAACGTGTGCAGTTTTCTTTTCTTCCACTGGCGGCTTTACTGGTTCTTTCGCCTGTTCCTGTACTGAAGTTTTCGTCGCACCAGCCACGCTGCCCTTAGAAGCAACCTTAGGTTGCTCAAACTCATCATCGTCGTCAATGGGAATTGGTTCTTCGAGAATACTCATCCACGAATCGTCCGCTACCAGATGAATCTTTTGAGGTTCTTTTACCGCGACTTTGGAAGCTGAAACACTGCTTGCTGGTAGCTTTTCCTCTGGTGTTTTTATTAGAGGTTCAGTAACTTGTGCTACAGCAGACTGTTGGGTTTGCTCCGCTTTTATGAAAGATTCAGTATCTTTCAGTACAGCTGATTGTTCCGCTTTCTCTGCTTTCACGATAGGTTCGGATTTTGCTACTGGAGATTGTTGCGTTTTCTCTGCTTTTATAAAAGGTTCGATGTCCTTCGCTACAGGAGATTGTTGCGCTTTCTCTGATTCCTTGACTTCTTTCTTTGCGCCTTTATTTTCGGGTGCCTGAGGTGTCGAGGCTGCAGGGATAGCAGGCTGAGTCGGTGCTGCCTGCGTCTTAGAAATATTTTTATCCTCAGGTTTCGGCGATGGCTGCGAATTCTTTGCTTCCTTGAGTTGAGATTTGTCTTCGACCTTCGGCTTCTCTTGTTTTGTCGCGGGCTGAAGAGTCGGCGTCAACGCTGCTGCTTGCGTTGTGGAAATTGTTTCACCTTCCGGCTTACTGGATTGCGATTTCTTTGTTTCCTTGAGTTGAGGTTTGTCTTCGACTTTCGACTTCTCTTGTTTTTCCTTGGGCAGAAGCGCCGGCTCCAACACCGCTGGCTGCTTTGTGGAAATTGTTTCACTAGCAGGCTTGCTGGGTTGGGACTTCTTTGTTTCTTTGACTTGAGGTTTGTCTTCGACTTTCGGTTTCTCTTGATTTTCCTCGGGCAGAAGCGCCGGCTCCAACACCGCTGGCGGCTTTGTCGAAACAGTTTCCCCATCAGGTTTGCTGGATTGCGACTTCTTCGTTTCTTTGGCTTGAGGTTTGTCTTCGACTTTCGGCTTCTCTTGTTTTGCCTCGGGCAGAAGCGCCGGGTCCAACACCGCTGGCGGCTTTGTGGAAACTGGTTCACCATCAGGCTTGCTGGATTGCAACTTCTTTGTTTCTTTGACTTGAGGTTTGTCTTCGACTTTCGGCTTCTCTTGTTTTGCCTCGGGCAGAAGCGCCGGCTCCAACACCGCTGGCGGCTTTGTGCAAATTGTTTCACCAGCAGGCTTGCTGGGTTGGGACTTCTTTGTTTCTTTGACTTGCGGTTTGTCTTCGACTTTCGGCTTCTCTTGTTTTTCCGCGGGTAGAAGCGCCGGCTCCAACACCGCTGGCTGCTTTGTGGAAATTGTTTCACCAGCAGGCTTGCTGGATTGCGATTTCCTTGTTTCCTTGAGTTGAGGTTTGTCTTCGACTTTCGGCTTCTCTTGTTTTTCCTCGGGCAGAAGCGCCGGCTCCAACACCGCTTGCGGCTTTGTGGAAATTGTTTTACTAGCAGGCTTGCTGGGTTGGGACTTCTTTGTTTCATTGAGTTGAGGTTTCTCTTCGACTTTCGGCTTCTCTAGCTTTGCCTCGGGCAGAAGCGCTGGCTCCAACACCGCTGGCTGCTTTGTGGAAATTGTTTCATCAGCAGGTTTGCTGGGTTGGGACTTCTTTGTTTCTTTGACTTGAGGAGCAGGTTTGCTGGGTTGGGACTTCTTTGTTTCTTTGACTTGAGGTTTGTCGTCGGCTTTCGGCTTCTCTTGTTTTACCGCGGGCGGAAGAGCTGGCTCTAATGTTGCTGGCTGCTTTGTAGACATTTTTTCACCTTCAGGCTTGCTGGATTCTTGTTCCGTCTTTACTTTAGTCACTTCCGTTTTACGGTCAACTGAAGGTTCAGTCTGTTGTTTCGAGACTTCTGGAATCGCAGGCTGAATTTGTGTCTTTTCACTGACGATTTTCGATTCTTCAACCACCTGCTGCTGTTCTTTCTTTGCTTGCATTTGTTCGACCCACTGCGATTCCATCTGATATATGTCCGGCATCGAGTATTTCGGTGCTTCCATAGCGAGAGCTGCGATTCTAGATTCCGAGCTTGAAGCAGATAATACAGTTGGCGTCTCAGTGTCCTTTTCCTTCATTATGGACTCTTGCACAATTCGCTCTATGCTGCTGGATTTTTGTCGTTCCACTGAAGCCGGTGGCTGTGCTTCCTTCACTACTTTGACGACCGTGTAATTTTTGTAGAAGTCGCTCTCAGCTTTCGCGTAAAGGTGATAATTGATCCAGTAAGGTTTGATAAATTCTGTTGGTATATTGAGCGTTCCTGTTTTTTGAGGTTGTTTCCTATCCTTAGCAGGAGCAATTTTGTTTTCCAATTCGCCCTCTGCTTTGCTTATTGTCTTAAGCTGCGGTTCTTCTTTCAGCCCTTCGAACTTATCAAGTTTCTCTGCCTTCGGTGTTTCCTTGGCCTTCGAGTCTAGTTTTTCTTTCTCTTGCAAAGGAACTTCGCTGATTGCTTTAGCTGGTTGCGTCTTATCACTTTTGGCTGTGTCAACTGCCTCTTTACCTGCCGACTTGATTGCTGATTTCTCGGCTGCCAGAGCTTGTAACTCTTTCGTAATGAATTCGTCCTTCGGTGCTTCTGGCGTTTTTGGCGTGACTTTAGAAATAACTGCCGACTTATCCGGTTTCTGTTCCTTCATTGCGTCCTGAACCTTCGGTTTTGCAATTCCTTTTACGTCTGGAGAAGCTTTAATTGATGGTTTAGTCGGTTCGCCCCTTACATCTTTCACTGAATCTATTGGTTCCTTCTTTACGTCTTTCGTTTTATCTACTACTTCCGTCTTTACCTTTTTCGCCGTATCTACTGCTTCCGCAGTTACCAGTAGGCTTTCAGTTTTATCAACCATTATAGCTTGTGACTCTTTCGTAGTGAATTCATCCCTCAGATTGTCAGGCTTAGGTACCGAAACGTTGGACATCGGCGCGGATTTATCTGTTGGTTGTCCCTTCGAAGTTTCCTGGGACTTCGTGCCTACTTTTTCCTTCTGCTGAATGAGCGTTTTACTCGATGGTTTAGTGCCTTCTGCTGTCACCGGTTTCGTCGTATCTGCTTGCTGAGTAGCTGCAGGTTTGCTTTGTTTTTCATCCGTCACCGTAACGTCTGTAACTTTCGTTACTGATATCTCTTGCGTTACGTCAGCTTTGGGCAGTGGACATGTCGAAGGCTGCGCAGACTTGTCTACTTTTACTCCCTTCGTGGTATCCTGAGGCTTCGCCTTCACGTCCTTTTTCTTTTCCGTCGTTTTACCTGATGGCTCAACCGCGGGAGTTGTCACCGGTTTTACCGTATCTACCTTTTCTTTCACCGGAGACTTGCTTTCTGCTTTGTCAGAAGCGACAGCTTGCGACTCGTTCTTAATGAATTCTTCGGGCAGAGCAGGCCGTTTCTTTTTCTTTTTAAGACTATCTTCCATGGTCTTCATCAATTGCTGCTCTTCGGGAGTCAGATCTTTTAGTATTTCCGGTTCATTTATAATCTTGGGCTGTTCATTTACCTTCATCTGTTCGTCGACCTGAACTACACTTCCCGACGAGTCACTAGCAGTTTTCGACCGTACCTTTTTCCTATCCTGAATACTACCGAACAGGGGCTCTTCGCCACTGTCGAGATTTAACTCGAGGACCGAAGTCTCGCTAGCCTGATCTATCCGCGGTGCGTCGATCCTAGTTACCTGATCTACTGTTTCGCTCGTTGATTCACTAACGACGACGGGATCGCTGGCAACCCTAGCATAAGTCGTCGTCAAACTAGCCTCTACAGTCTCGGGACGCAAGTTAACGAGTTTCTCGGTCTTTGTCGTGCCTAAGTTTATCGGTGATTTCTCAACGACCTCTACAGATTTGACGGATTTTAGGGCCGAAGATTGGATCGTTTCGGCGGATCTCGTGGCGGTGGTTGTAGTGACTGTTGTTGTCGTCTTTTCCGTTGTCAAGGTCTTCCCTGTTCGTGAAGTTTCCTTGCTGGTCGATTCTATACGGGTGGGTTTCGCGGACTTCGATTGAGTATCCTCGGATTTTTTGGCAACCCCACCCTTAACAGACGGACCACTTTGTTTCTTCGGTTTAGCTTCAACATCTTCAGGCAGCTTGACCTCCTCCTTTTTAACGATCTCTCGATCTTTACTCTCAACTTTGGTCGGGTTCTCGACAGCCTTAGCAGTCGCAGTCTTTCCAGCAGCCTGACCAATGGCCTGTGCGTCACCTTTCGTAGAGGGCGATTTCTCCGATTTAATTTCTTTCTTACAGGACGCTTCAGTCTTTGCTTTTTCTTCCTGTTCGTTCTTTGACTTATCCTTGAACACAATCTGCTCTTCGAATTCATTGTAAAATTCAGATGCTGGCTTTATCGTTTGGCTCTGAGAGGTCTCTTCGGGTTTAGACTCCTGCGGCTCTTTTGCTTCCTTGATTGCGGGGACCGATGCTTTTTCGGATGCTGGTTCCGGTTTTTCTATTGGCGGCAACTCAGCCTTGATTGGCTGTATCGAAGGTGTGTCTTGTTTCGGAGATTCCTTTGGTTCCTCAGCCGCCTTTTCTTTGTTCTTTCCCTGCTTCCTGCGTTTGGGCGGTTGTGGCTGCGCTGATTCTGCGACGCAAGGTTTCTCAGCAGGCTTGTCACTGATCTGTTTATCGGTACTCGCGGTTGCAATTTCCTTTGGCTTTTCTGTTTTGTCTGTGGACGGAGCCTTCGCTTCAACTATCGCTTCGTCTGCTTTAACGACCGGCTCTTTATCAACTTTGCTCGTTTCGGTAACTTCGATAGTCGACTTTTCATGGATTATTAATTTGCTCGACGATGATTTATTCTCTTTTGTATCTAAGATAGTCGAAGCTTGGACGTTCTTCTCTTTGCCTTTGCCAGCGGCTTTAGATGTTGGCATCTCAGTGCTTTGTTTCTCCGTGCCAACTTGCTTTGAAACCTCTGCCGCAGGCGTTTGTTGCGGCTTCGTTTCACTCGCCAGTTTTTCACCGTCTTTAGTTTTTTCTGTAATCACAGGAGCGACGGATTCTTCGGCTATCGTTTTCTTCGCCGATTGTTTCTTTTCCTTGGGATCCGAAGTTTTCTTGATTTCAGCCGGTTCTTTCTTATCTTTGCCTTTGCTTACTGGTTTCTCCTTT